>DWNM01000345.1:0-11511 GCA_018250375.1 Narcosius parisi helen
TTCAAAATAGGTAGAGAAAAATGTTATTATTTGCGTTAAAACTTAAATGATTGCTGAAATAATGGTATATTTGGAAACAGTAGACGCGTACCTACATAATAGAATGGGATTCCAAAATTTGTCATCACGCCCATTGTTTGGAAGCGTGTTATGTACATATTTGCAAATGGCGCGAATAGGATAGTAACCATTCCTCAGAATGAAAGAACGGAATGATCTTATGTACCTGAAGGATTAAATTGTTCTGAAATATGTGAATGTATCGGCCTTAACACACCTATAAGGCCACAGGATAACAGCGTAAATAGCTGTTTTATAGCAGAAATTGGTATGGCCTAATTAATTACCTTGAAACAGATAAAAACTGTTTTTATGTGGTTTCTCGTCGATCTGAATCTGATATAATTATAATACCTGCTAATTTTGATTTTTATTCATTTTATTTTATTTAAATGTTAATTATATCGTCCTGTTTAATTAAGTAATGGTGTACCTACTTAAATATTATTGCCAACACAATAATGACATTATTAATAAAATAAAATTGTAGCACAGACTCAATAACATTACTTATCTTATTTAAAACAAACAATATTGTACGCCTAGATACCATAAGCCCAATGAAAAACAGCACGATTTTTATGTGTGCGTGACCGACAATGTCTGGTAAGCGGGCACACAAATATATGCGTATTTAGTACTTATTGTACTTAAATACCAGTAAACTGTATTATTCATTTGTGAAGCGAAAACTTCAGCTGCCGTGCAACAGGTCTCGGGTAGATACTTACTTATTATTATTTTTTAAATATTATGCTGTTTTCTGAAGCTTAACGTTATATCTAGACGTATACAATAATTACATTTGTTTAAAAGATCAAAAGACATAAGTTTTAAAAACAAAATATGTAAAAAACAATAAAAACATGTTAAGCACGATGTCATGCAGACATGAATTATACATGCGATACATTATTGACAAATTAAAATAAGTACTTGATATTTAAGTGAATATTTAAGCTTTTAAAATAAAAATTAGATACATTACATTTATAGATATTTTTATATGTATTTCGTTTCATTTACTGATATTTAAATAATAAGTACTTACTTACTTAATTTAAAAAGAAAATCGCAACTCAAAGTTTTGATCAATGGATTTGGCACCAAACTATTTATATAATCTAAATTTACAAGCACATTAAAAAAAGTAAATACAACATCACAGGTAAAAACTTTCACATTCGTCTCAAAAACAATATTCTACATTTTTTTATACATTTTAGGCTCTAGCTACGAAACAAAACTTAAGCATTTAGGACTTTTTACAAGGATGCATAAAATAGTAATATATCATTATAAGGATTACGGATGGAATTTTTAACTTATTACGCCATTTTCATAAATAAAATAAACTGTTAGGTACCTACTTATAATATTAAAAATAAACTTAAATGCATTGGTATGTGCATTTAAGAAATACTAAGAATTACATAATAAGTCTGGTTAAAACTTGAACATAATAATAAATAAATCTACTGAATTTAGTAATATTATTAAATAATTATAATATAGTCAGGTCCGGGCTTGAACGTGAAAATACATGGAATATATTCCTAAATCGAAAAAAAAAACGTTTAAAAATAACTTAAGATTTAAGATAGGAAGTATACTTGTGAATATGTACATACTTAATTATAACTTGTTTAGTTGTTTAAAAAAATCTTCATGTTTTGTTGGCGTTTAGGACATTTACCCGATTTGCCCTGTAATTAGTCCGGGCCTGATTATAGTAATAGCATAGCGATGATAGTGATCAGAGCTAGTAGTAAGCCGAGTAGCGTCAGCCAGTCCGAATCTGCCAAGTGCTGGGAGAGCATCACAGTGTACGAGCAAGCTAACATCAAAGTGCCTGAGTCGTGCCAATCGCGCTTGTTCTTCGAACTATTGCCTGCTAAAACAATCAAACAACAAATACGAAAACGTTAGTCTTGCATTCATATTACTAAAACGTATCTTTGATCACAGATTTTATCAATAGATGTGTCCTTCATCTCAAAATTTGCGGCATCGCATTGAAAAGTAAAAACGTGCCCATTAAAATGCTAATTGTACATTTTAAACGAAAGTTTAATGATCCAGTCTTCATGTATATTTTTATTCAGTCTTTCATAGAAATAGCGACATATCGAAAATAAGTTGAGTGATAAAACATGAAAAGGAATTTATATGAGATCCTGCTTTCGTTTTTTGTAGTTGTTTTTTCGTAGAGAATACCTATTGATATAAATCCGTGACATGGATCAAACGACATAGAAATGATAACATACAATGAGTGGGATGCAGATGATTAAAGTGAAATCCAAACACCATGCATGATAAGAGACCACGTACCTGTGCTATCATTTTGTGAATTATTGCATAGCCTTTTATTTTGCCACGGAATTACATTGGTTGGCAGTGAATTGCTTTGACTAGGAGTACCATCATCGATTGAGAGCCTTCTCAGCTGCTGATTCATAGTTTTAACAAGCTTCGGTGAGCTCAAGTCATCATGTGTTTCACTTTTACGTTCTTCTTTATCGTCTTTATCGATTTCTACTAAGGATTTGGCCTCGCTGTTCAATTTGAATATTGTAGCAAGTTCTTCTGACGAGTTATATTCAGTAGAATCGTTGGGATCCTTTTCTTTTAGTTCCAAATCGTCTTCATAAATAGAGAGATTAACCGAAGCTCTGTGCGGAACCGTTTGCTTGGATGCACTTTGAGTTACTTCATTCAATTTCTCTCCGGCTTCGGAGATACCGGACATATGACTGTTGTTCGAAACAGGTTCAATTTTTGATGGTTTCGAAATAAATAACTTTTCGTTTACCTCAGAAATACCAGCAATTAAATCTGAAATACCATCTTTTAATTCTTTAAAAGCTTTTATTCCATCTATATCTTTTACTTTGTCATCTGTATTTAAGAAGGGATTAAGTGATTTTACTGGAGGCACAATTATATCGGCCTTATTTTCTTTGTGTATGCTTTCAACTTTCATAGTGTCATTTTGTACAGTCACCGGTATAATATCAGATATCGCTTTATCATCTGAAGGTACAACTGTACTCTCCTGAACTTTTAACTTATCTTCGTGCTTTTCCATATAATTAGATAACTTATGATTTTCATCTTCAAATTTTAGTTCCTTTTCAAAACTATATTTAAGTTGATCTTCAACTTTATGCAATTGATCAGATATTAATAATAAACTATCTTCGGTTTTTTTGCCTTTACTTGATTGATCGGCATTGTCAACCCCAATATTATTCTTCTTTGTATTGTTCACGATTTCAGCATGAATGTTTTCCTGTTTTGTATCAAACACTGGGTTATCATAAGCTTTGTTTGTCAAACCATTTAAAAAGTTTAACCGGCTGTCAGATATTCGACTTTGAACATCTGATAAATCATTTTTATTTCTGTTTTTGTCTAATTCAGCTAAAGCTACTCCTAATTTGTTGCTTGTGTCCATTGCTTCTTGTGCTAGCATACTAAGAACATGTTGAAATTCGTCCTTAGAGGCCCTTTTAGAAATAGGTGACCTGTTTGATGGTGATGAACTTTTGGACTTATCACAAGATGGTGGCTTTGAAAAACATTTATCATCACTATGAATGAATGAGTCGTCTTTTGCAAAATGATGAGGTGGTGCGTGAGTGTTATTGACAAAGATGTTGACGGTATTGTGGCGTTGCTTTACCTTATTACGAGGATAGTGGTCTTGTTCGTTGTCGTTATTTTCGAACGTGTCTCGAAGTCGCCTCATAACATCACTGTTACTGTGAGTCTTTTGAAGGTTAGGTACTTTACTCATATTAAGAGCGTCGTCTATTTCTTTCTGAATCATCGAAAAAATGTTAGCCGACAAAGATCTCACCGCACGTTTTTTCTTAATATTGGCAGATGACTCTTTACTGAAAGGAAATTCTGTGTAACTTTGATTGTTATTAATATGCCCACTGAAGTCTTCACCATTAAACACGGATGAATGTCTATTGTCTTTTCGTAGGCTTCTGTATGCAAGATCATCAGATACAATATCGGGGGATCTTTTTGGGACAAATCGAGATCTTCCTTTATTTTCAGGTTTCGCATGCAAGTAATCACTTTGAGGTGCTGGTGATACAGGTCCCACTGGAATACCAAATGGAGGTTGAGGGTCCATAGTTTTTAAGCGATTATTAGTTTGTTTTATATTTCGATATACAACGTCATCGTGGACTATATCTGGTTCATTGCGCTCTGAATGCTTGTCGTCATCTGATGCGTAAGGTACATACACTGGTGAAGCTAACATGTAACTTATTTGAGCCTGGGTGTCTTTGAAATTTGGTTTTTCCTTTGAAAAGGAGTTCATTCTACGGAATGCCATATCGTCCTGCAGTTTATCAGGCAACGTAGATCTTCTTGACAAACGTCTCAATGGTGTTGTAGGCTGACTTCGCAGTTGTAAATCGTCGTCGTTTCCATTCCAGTCATTAAATTGGTCGTTAAATTTCGGTGTCATTAGTTCTCGTCGTTCAGCTCTATCTAATAAATCTTCATCTCCCAAACCTAAGCTATTATAAATAGCTTCTAATTCATTTAGGGCATCATCGAGATTGGTAGATTTTCGACGTTCTGAATTTTTTTCGTCGTCAGAAGGTATTTGATAAGTGCTAGAAACATAAGTGTCCGATTTATGGCGAACATGTGTTTTCGAAGTAGGAGATGTAACTACTTTTGGAGGGTCTACCGTAACTGAACGTTTATATTCAGTTGTTGCCTTCCAAACTTGAGCACCGTCTATAGTATCAATAGACTTAGTTTGTTTACTCTTGCTATCAGAATTTTCCATTTTATCCTGCATTGTGTCCTTTCCCAATTTCGTGTGGTCTGGAAAACCTTTTTGTAACTGTGAACTACTAGAGTAGTCACTGTTACTTCTAGAATTTGCAAATACGCTTTGTTGTCGTCTGTGCCTTTCAGCATCATCCATTTTTCTCCAAAACTCTGATGCATTTCTTGGCCGCTTGTATATATTTTCCATTACGTTGGAAGAAGCCTGAGAATCACTTAAATATTGGTTTTCAAAACCATTTTGACTAGTTTTAATGCTAATTGGCCTTCGAGACCTAGGACTTTGATCAGCGTAATATAAATAATCTTGTCTCATTTGAACTGGTTCTGGTTTTATTAAACTTGCTTGTTCAATTTTTTTCCGCCACGGTGGTGTATTCATGAACATTCCATAGTGATTAGGTTCAGCTGAAACTGACGCAGGTCTACGTGGCTGTTCGCTTTTGTATTTATAATTCTGAAAGTATTCATTGTTTTGCATAGCAATGTGATCTTCGGAATTGGAAATTGGTCGTCTTAAGCCATTCACTCCGTAGCCTGTCGACCTTTCTTGACTTCGCCTCATTATTCTTTCAAAGTCGTTATTAGGTACACCATGTGTCACGTTTTGGTTATTTGTGATTCGATCTGCGACCAAAGGATTATTTTCATAATACATCGATAATGGTGTTGCAACTTTTCGATGCATATCTCGAGGAGGTGGAACTGGCGGAGCCTTTTCTTCTTTTTTTGCATGTGTGACGTTACCCAATGGAAATTTTACGCACATTATTTTGTCTGGACTTTCGTATTGATTTGATATACTCCTTTCCCTGTTACTGTTAGCATAAAGCGATTCTCTATTAATGTTATTATTCGGATATTGAATGGAATAGTTAATATGTTCACTGTTAACTTTAGCACTAAAGTTAATTGATGATGGATAACTTTGAGTTGAAGGGAATGATGATATAGATTCTGATTTCATAGGTCGTTGACTTAAGTCAGTTACAGGCAACTGATCAATTTTAGTCTTATTTGATTGTTCTCTTTTACATGTTCCATATCCACTACTTTGGCTTGTAGGAGTCCTCGTTAACATTTCAACCTCAGCCTTTGTATAACCTTGTTGTAATAGTTCAGCTTCCTTATTAAGTTGGTTTTCTTCATCTCGAGATAATCTTTTAATATATCTTTCATTTCTCGCACTCCTTGATCTTTTATTTAAAGAGCTGTCTCGTGATCGCATGAGGGACTCATCGCTACGAAAACGAACGATAGACGAAGAATTTGACGATTTCAATGACTCTTCATCACTGCTCGATTCACCTCTCATGCTGTTTCTTAACGCTTCCACTCGTGCTTTCAGTCGACCCTTTCTCGACTTTCTGGATGGCGTGTCTAATCCAACTCGTCCTAATCGGCTGGACGTATCATCTTTTAGGCTTAGTGATTCCTTAGATGCTCCAAACTTTTCTTGAGTTTTATAATTAGTTACAAAACCAGCTGATGGATCGGACAATACGCCGTCGTCGTTAACTTCTCGTAGATTTGGCTTGGCTAAACTTTGGGCTCGCCTTGTATCTCTAATCACAATGTGATCGAAGTTGTTGACAGCAGGAGGTTTCTTTTTCTTTTTCGTTTTTCTTTTGGATGGAGACTTGGAGCTGATACCGTCTTCGCTTTGGGATGATGAGCCGCTTTCTTCTTCTTTCTTTTTTCTTCTAAAAAGTTTGCCGATAGACCACTTCTTGTCTTTCTTGGTGCGTTCAGCGTCGAGTTCGGGTTGTAGTGGTCTCTCGACATGACGTTGGACGGAAGCGTACTCTTCGTTGTATGGTCGATAGGATGCTGAGGGTCCCGTGAGATCACGATGGGGCACTGGCGGCGAGTTGACAGTCTGAAATTTAAAAAGTGCCGCATAAATTTTATGTAAAATACAAATTAACCAAGGCAATATAATATTTTTGTTATGTTTTAAAACCTAAGAGTTTAATTTCAAGAATAATTAATTTTTACAATATACATGTATGCAGTGGAAATATTTTCAGACGCTATTATTGTAAATAAAAATTAGTAGATGTTGAGCTGTCTGTTGAGAAGTATTAAAAATAAGACAAACAATCTCGCCTTGCTGTCTCGTATATGGAGGAAGCAAGGACGGCTTCTTGGCAAAAGTTCAAACTCTTGTAATTTAGTTTTTATCAACTTTATTTGTTTGGAGTTAAAATTTTTAAGAAGTAGTTAAGTGAATTCATACTTCATCACGAGATAAAGAGTTCATAAGTTCAAAGACACGTAATAAAATGAAATACGTTTTATCATTTATTATTAATATATTACGACTAAGAATACGCGCATATATTTATGTTGCCACTGGTATAAAATGACCTATTATTTCTATAGTAGTTGAAAACTTATATAAACAATTTCTACTGGATGTGTAAATAAATACAACAAAGAAATTGCGAAAAACGTGTTTTTGCATCGAAAGTATTTATATCTTTTCATGCAAAAAGCAAGGCAAGAATTTAACTAAATAGTTATGCAAATATTTCAATAAGCCGTGATACAAAATTGTCTTCTTGAGCACGGTTTAATTTATTTGCAAAAAACTAATAATTCGTTCTAAAATATTTCGTCCGTCGTACTTGTTACCAAAAAACGAAAAATCTTTTTATATGAATGTGGCAAATAATACTGGAGAAAGCGCAATTGCAACTGTTTAATAGCAGTTTCTAATATACATATAATGTAATTTACTCCTCAACATCAAACAATCAAAATAAAGGCGTTGTATTTCTCTGTAAGTAAGAAAACAACATATAATGCCCTTATTTTGGGTATTTAAATTAACTAACACATATTTAAAATAAAATATCAAAATTTAATTATAATAAAAAGAAATTACAATTACTTCAACTCTTTTCCTATTGACAATGTCATTTTAATATGAAGGAAAACGTTATAAAGTTTCAGTATGTAGGTTTTTCTTACATACAAATTAACGAAAGAGAGGGACGATTTAGTGTCTGCTATGATTTCTTCGGGTCGTGTAAAGATTAGCGAAATTACCTATTTTGGCACCCCTAAAGATGTAAACTAAATGTATGTGCCAGTAGCTATTTACGTTCGGCGACCTTCAAAATATTCATAACACTTACAGGTAGAAATGATTTGAAATAGTCATTCGTGGCCCGTTCCGCCACCCCGACCATGGCGACCATGGTGTCATAAACACTTATTTAAAGATCGTCGCAAACATCCATACACCCACTTTGAAACTTTCTGGCACAATTACTGCTTGCTTATATCACTATCACTAAATAATATTTTTACAATTTTTTGTATGCTAAAGTATAACACTTTTTATTAACTTATTTTTTGTTTCTAAGACGTTAACGTTAATACTTATACAGCACTTTTTCGTCCATTTATAAAGAAAATTAGCGTGGTGACAATTTTCCCTAAATTATAATTTAAATTAATGAATTTGCCTTCTAAATTACACTTAGCACAAAATCTACAGTAGGACATTGATCGAATTTTCAGTCTTTTCCTAAAGGAAATGTGCGCGTGCGCTCCTTCGGACTGTCCGCGCCAACTCCGTGATTATTTCAGCACTGTTATGAATACGCGGATAGCTCCATTTATATCACCAGACGTAACGATGCGTTTTGTCGGATACGACAAGAGTCTGTAACGTCAGTACAATTTTATACATTTGGAATACAGCGAACAAAACGTAAAATCGTATATTTTGTTTTAGTAAAAGCCCAAAAAAGGTTTTATTATTGCTATTAATAACATTAAAACTACTTTTAATAAAGATACTCAGACTACTCAGCATACGATAAAAGACAGTTTTGGTGATTTGTGTGCAGTTTAATTTAGGTACTGAAAAATCACCTGTTACTAAAAGTATAACTACAATAGCTCATGTTCACGTTTTCTTCCTCTAATTTGCCAATAAAAATGTCCCTTAAATAATAACGAGATAATGAAGTTATCAAATTGAATCTTGAAATTTTATGGAAGCGTCTTGAAAATTTACATTTTGCTTATGCCTACTTGCAGTAACGAGAAATAATAACCCGCCTTTGTTCTACGTATCAGAACGACACGACGTCCCGACACGATACGCACGTAGGAGTTTAGTCGAAAGTTATAAACGGGCTCGTTTCTATATTTTTCCGCTATAAACACAGCAGCGCCCCCGTTGCTCCACAAATCTAGTTATTTATAAAGTTAGATCTCGTATTATTTATTTTTTATTCTAATGCAATTCCCGCACCGGAACGCTGGGAATTCACTAGACGGGATAATTTATAGCTCTCAATGAGTTCTTTTTTGATTCATCCCATGTTTACTAAAATAAGTTTGTGATTTAAAGCCCTGAAGGATTGCTGTTATTAGTACCGTTTAAATAAATTCCTCGGTGACTAACTAAACATTTCAAAGACATGGTAATTAATTGGCGTTTACAATTTATTTTGATCCGTTTTAACTATTTTAAGTCTTTGGAAGCATTCAATTCTTATGTCGTTTTAGTGTTTTTGTGAACGAGTATCTATCTCTTGTGAGTTGCGGTAGAATATAGACAAAAACCATGGTATATAGATATTTTGGATTATACACATATAATACGATTGATTGACACCAGTTTCGCAATAAAAACTAAAAAGTTTGTAATAACTTTAGAATGTATAATTCACATACATGTAGATACACCTAATGATATTTCATCTTTAAATTAAGATTAGTTCTCTAAAAGTCTATGCGGTGTACCTACACTTCGTTTTCGTAATATTTCACTTTTTTACTAGGATATCACAAAATGATTATTTATCTATGTCATTCTATAGATCTAACAGAACTTTGGACAATAAAAAACAGTACGGAAAAAAATCATAAATATTATGGAAAATTCCTATAAAAAATCGAACCTGGAACCCTCTGTATATCAGACGCGCATCCACCGCTGCGCCATACCCTTGATCTAGGATTGTCACCCAAGAACAAAAAAAAATTGAAATTATCGAAAAATATAATAATACTAAAATTAATTAATTCTTGAGAGGTGTCCCGACCAAATACAGAACAATAGGAAATGAGACGTCCACCTTCGAACGGTTAGAGTAGTACACAGTTAGTTACCGGAATTAACCGACAGTTAGCACATTACTAATTACGGTTTCTACGGATGTCCCATGCAAATCAAAGTACAGTAATTATGACAGTAATGTAAACAAACGACATATTAATTTCTGCTTCGATTTCATAAAAAAATACTTCTTTTTATTTATTTATCTTTATGTGGGAAACAAACAATACAATGTTGAATTTATAAATAAGTACAAAAAAAATCAGTAATGGTTCCACTAATAACTAAACCATAATAATGATTGGCAAGTGTCATAGAGCAAATAAAATGTGTTCAGAGAGAGAAAAAAAACGAACGAAACATCTTAAAATCTATTAATGCATATAACTTACAAAGATAAACATAATAATACAGTTTCATGAAAAGAAAAAAAATACCAATAAAGTATTTATATTTATATTAATATAATATAAAGTGTTTATATGAAATATTTATATTAAACTATTTATATTAAATTAAAAAATGTATGTGTAGAATTAAACTGGGTATATATAACACAGGTAATATGTCTACATACATTTAGGTGCCCGACACATTTAGAAGAGTTTACATCTCTCTTAGATATTAAAGTTTGTACTTTGTACCTACATTTGAAAATTGCACTTCAGCACAGCTGGGTGTTTAACGTAGTGAAACTGTAGACAAAACAACGACACGCATTGAGAGGCTTGCATTAATATTTCGAGAGCAAATGCTGAGAAAAACGGGTCTGAAAATAACACTTATTTTACATCGATATTACAGTAGGTATTTAGTCAAGAAACACCAATGAAATTGCAGTAAATATTGTTTTTAAACAGAATGTCCATTAGTATTGGGTACATTCTCAAATTGCGCACAAAATAGAGGTATTTAGCGCTCTCTACACGAGCGAATGAAGTGAAGATTGCTCAAAGGGCTCCAAATATATCCCAGATGAGTCAAGTGCACGTTTAAACTGAAACGGTTACCGTTTAATTTTGTATTATAGTTGTTTCTCTTGAGAATAGGTTAGATCTAACATTTATTAACAGTTAGTTAAAGTCGATTGAATTATCAGTACAATTATGTAATAAAATATAATACGTAACCATCATATCGTAATGAGCCGAGAGAGGTCGCTGCTAATAGTGTAATCTATTTTTTCCTACAGTTCAGTCAATAAACATTAATCATATGTTTAGGATAGCGGGCGTCAGAGAAATTGAAGAGATTGAAGCTCTTTTAATCAGAATAAACATTTGGCTTGTCGATGATTTTCAGTTTATTAAATTAGTTGATTTTGGAACGAAGTTCCTTGTCGCGCGGTACGCTGACTAAGGGGGCTAGGCGAGCGTCACGAAAAATCCTCACGACATCTTTGCTATAGTCCGTAGCACTCGGAGAGGGGGCAGGCTGAGTATAAGATTCGACTTATTCGTTCTATCTCTCTCTCTCTCTCGACAGTGACAAGCCACGCGACGCGCGCGTCTGCTGTGTATGCGTATAATTAAGTTGATATT
>DWNM01000346.1:0-11511 GCA_018250375.1 Narcosius parisi helen
CTACGCCGAATATAACATGGTTCAAAAACAATGGTACACCTATACTGAGGTCTTATTTCCAACCGTCTTATGGGAGGTGGTCGATATCTCTCGAGGAATTAACGAAAGCCGATAATGGGAACTACACATGTCTCATTTGCAATGAACTGGGATGCATTGATCATACATACATGCTTCATGTTCAAGGTGAGTTTTATTTGCCTACCAGTGATCTCTATAATAAAGTTAACTATTCAACTTAAAATCTATGGTAAAAAAAATACTCATAGGGTGAAAATTGATGACTTCGAAGAAATAAGACACCAAATTTTCATACACACATACATAAAGTGATTGTATTCATAAACAAGTTAACAATTATAGCCCATGTATTATGGGTTATTATAGTTTCAGCTACTAAAGTATTTTGTATGATTTTTTTGGAGCCCACCCATTATAGTGGACATAACCTTCCTGTAAATGATAGAAGTAGTATTTCACTATGAAAGGCCTAAATAAGCGATATTTTTTACGAATTTCCCCTCAATAGTTTCATTAAAGATCCGTAATCAATTGCTTTAGAACGATACCCGTCGAAACCGTACATAAAAGAGGGATATCCTGGAAACAGAACGGTTCTGATAAACGACACGGTACAGCTGTCATGTCCGCCGGTATCGGACCTAGAACCCTTGCTGTACTGGATCAGACCGTCGATGAATTACTCGTTGAGAGATGTTGATGTGGGGCCAAGTGACGCCCCGATACCTGCAGGAATACGCATAGAGGTCTAGAATTTGATTCAGGTGGTGGTCACTACGGTCGAGGTTTAACATAAAACGGCTATTGGGATTTATGTTAACGTTTCATTTATATTTTGAAAAGTGGCTATAACAAATCAACTGTTTCTTCTTTTATTCATTCTTTTTCTTTTATTTTTTATTATTTTTTCTTTCTCTTCTTCTTCATTCTTTCATTCTTTTATTTATTATTAATATTCAAATGTATCAAAAAGTTTTTGATTATTCAACGCGATTATCTAGCTATTTAATTGCTTCTTTTCAGAATGTATCTGTTTATATATGTAGTATGTAGTTGTTATTATTTTGATGAATTCAGCAGATTTAGCAGTCACTATGGTTTTGTGTCTTTCGTATATGATTAATAACTTAGTCATTTGGTCTTTTTGTTTGGTGACGGTATACAATCTCGTTATGTTTTGTATAAGGTGATGGTCCATGTGGTTTGTGTTAACAAATGTATAAAAAAGATATGTTTATTTATGTTACTATTTATAGGTATAAAGGTAGAATTATCTTCATGGATAATTATCCTTCCAAAAAATTTAATTTTAATGAAAGGTTTTATTAATTATTAATTATGTTTGAATCAACAAAGTCTTGTAACTTTATTTTATGAAAATGAAAGTGTTATTTTTGTTTTCATTGATTACATACTCTTTCAAACTACGATTAACAATCAAAACAATTTGTTCATAGAGCGTCTATACGCGAAGCCGGTTCTGACACAAGGGGCCGTCAACCAGACCAGGTTGGTCGGTGAAACGGCTAAGTTTAGCTGCGAATTCCTCTCTGACATGCATCCTTACGTATTCTGGATGTATTTTACCAAAGACGAATACATTTACAATGAGACCGACAATGGGGTCTCCAATAAAGAGTCCATCGTGTATAGAGATGAACAGAAAATTATACCGGTGAGGGTGTATGACTAACGCATGTGTGTGGGTTCCGTTTCTGAAAACTATGCATGAACTCAAATTTGCGTCTAATTTATACATATTATGTGAATATTTAAATTTATCTATAAAAGCTACATTTTTCACTAGAATCTTGCTGTATACCAAGTTTCCCCGTAACGTTAAAGTTTATCGCTTAATATTATGTATATTAATATTAATTAGTAGATCTTAAAACTTTTTAAAATTCCAGTCTCGTCATAGTATGCATGTTTCTTTGTTAATGGTTAAAGATATGAGATTCTCTTTACCTTGATCTGTGTTGTTATATAAAATAGGTGAACATAACTTTATCAAAACTAGGAATTGAATAATATTATTATAATTGGTTTATGTTATGGGTGCATGTTTTATTATTCCTTATTGTCTGACTTTAAATAGTTTTTTACGATGTCTAAAATCAGAACCCCTTGGATAGATATAGATACTTAATTTACTTTAAAAATTGTCATTTTTTCACGGCTACTCTTAAACATACACAATCTATATACGAATAAATACGCAAACGTATCTTGTTAATCTGCATCTATCTATATATGTATGTATGTTACCTGTTGAATTTATTCACATGTACGAATGTTGTAATAAAAAGGTCACAAGGAATTTATCTTAACTTCATTAATGTGATATAATTTACAGAGTGAGAATTCATTCGATAAGCCGGAACAACTCACATTGTATAACGTTACCAAAGAAGACGAAGGGTGGTATGTGTGTGTTGCACTAAACACATTGGGAAACACCACTGCTAAGGGATATCTTTCAGTAGTTGAATGTAAGTATAATTGAGTGAACATGATAATTAAACGAGCCTTATACAAGCAGTCACATTTATGAGTTCGGCCGACCCAATTTGCGTGACTACCCAGTCACGCAAATTGGGTCGGCCGAAATATCTCGGACTTCAAGCATAAGAGGACGAATTTTAAATCATGAGGATGTCACTACTTCTATTTACAAAATAATTTAATAATACATTACATTTTCAGCATTTCCAGAGTCAGCACCACTGGATCACGGGAAGCATACGCTGCTGATAAACATCCTAACAGCGGTGCTAGGCGCCATGTTCTTCGTCGCCGCGATAATAGTGGTGATGATCTTCAAGAAACTAAAACGGGAGAAGATTAAGAAGGAGCTGGCGATAGAAACAGCCAGAGCGGTGATCGTGACACACTGGACGAAGAAAGTGACGGTAGAGAAGCCTCAGATGAACGGATCGCCGAATACTACGGGAGAAGCGTTGGTAAGTTTTACAAAATGTTCTGGAATTTGGAAACCGTTAACAACGCTGGGATAATGGTAGATGTACTGGTCAGTTATCTAAATGCTTCAGAGTCTGATATGTGGTTAGTGTTCTCATATATTGCCATGCCAGAAGCCAAAATAGCTACTTTTTACATCCAAATATTTATTGTATATAGAAAAAAACACGGAAAATATTGTGAGTAACTAAATAAATATTCTTATACTCACAGTTAATGCCAGTGGTGAAGATAGAGAAGCAGAAACTCCAGCAAGTCCAAAGCAACACTTGTGACTCCATGATGATGTCGGAGTACGAGTTGCCAGTGGACATCGATTGGGAGATTCCGCGGGAGTCACTGTGCCTAGGCAAGATTCTGGGAGAGGGCGAGTTCGGGAAGGTCGTTAAGGCGGAATGTACTGGGATACTGAAACCTGGGGTGCAGTCTGTTGTTGCTGTAAAAATGTTGAAGGGTGAGATTAATAATAAAGGCAATTTGTTGCTCTAAGATAAAAATTTAAAACAAGTACAATAAGTATATGTATCAAGTTCATAAAATAAATGATAAACTAATCCAATTTGAACAAGAGTCAAAATGAGACTTAATAATTTTAATTTTAAGTAACAAATTTCTAATTTGATTATGTTCTATATTACAGAGGGACATACTGACGCGGAGATGATGGCTTTAGTTTCGGAAATGGAAATGATGAAGATGATCGGCAAACACGTGAATATCATCAACTTATTGGGCTGCTGCACTCAGGATGGTCCACTTTACGTCATAGTGGAGTATGCCCCTAATGGCAATCTGCGAGAATATCTGAGAAATCACAGGCCTGGAAATAGGTAAATTTAAATGGATTGATAATGTCAACAAATTAGATTAATCTAGGACCAGTATTTACCAACTTATTACTTACGTATGGGAGATGACCTCGAAATTCGATAGAATTATAAACGGAGGATTTAATAAATAAACGTTAAACGACATTAATTGTTTAATTTCAGGTATGAGTCGCCCAATGAAGACTTAAAAGAAAAGAAAACACTAACTCAAAAGGATTTGGTATCCTTCTCCTATCAAGTCGCTAGGGGCATGGAATATCTGGCATCTAGAAGGGTAAGTATTTAATTTGTGATGCCTTTCGGGTAAGGTCTCAAAGTTGAGACTGTATTTAAAATCATAGTCAAGCAAAGATCTTAACATAATATATCATGCAATCATACATTAAATTTTTTCAACAAAAATATTATTGAAAATATTCTAAGATTAAGATAATATATTAAATGTATGGTCTATTTCTTCGTCATAAGCCTTACTCGTAAAGCGGCCACTAAAAATACACTGATGCCTGAGTCCAATGAATATTCATTACCTGCACACTTATTCCCCATTTTCTCTACTTTAATATTCCTCGAATTTTTCCAGTGCATCCACCGAGACCTGGCTGCGCGTAACGTCCTCGTATCAGACGATTGCGTCTTGAAGATCGCTGATTTCGGCCTCGCGAAAGATGTCCACAGCAATGATTATTATCGCAAGAAAACTGAAGGCAGGCTGCCTGTGCGGTGGATGGCACCAGAGTCATTATACCATAAGGTGTTTACTACGCAAACTGATGTGTAAGTAGTCAAACAATTATTTATTATTTTTAGATATTAAATAGCATTATTGTTCGCGAGATTCAGCACAATTCCGTCATGTCACGAAAATTAATTCATCCCTTTATTATATACTTTCATTATTCATCATCCCTTTATTATATACTAAATTTCCTTCCTCAGTCCAAATTGGCGTTGCTTGCTTATAAAAATCGCAAAATATTTTTCACTTTAGGAAAATACTTAATTGTCAGTTCCACTAAGATAATCTTCTGCTTTTGTAATAATACCAATTACTAGTCTTAAATCAACAAGCATTAATTTTAATATTTGTTATGTATCTCTGTGTTCTCTGATCTTCCATACTTCTTGCGAACTTGGTCTTTTTAGTCTTTATTATTATTTATTGTTTAATATATATATTTTTTTAATAAACTCAATAAAGGTCTCAATATCTTGTTTTCAGTTGGTCTTTCGGCGTGCTCCTGTGGGAGATCATGACTTTGGGTGGTACTCCATATCCTACAGTGCCGGGACAGTACATGTACCAGCACCTCAGCGCTGGTCATCGTATGGAGAAACCGCCATGTTGCAGTCTAGAAATGTAAGTAATATAGAAAATCTGTTTTGAGATAAAAATTAAGATTTGTCTAAGTCAAACTTTGCTATCGAAAGTACATAATGAATGAACATGAAGTCGAAATATAATTTGATGAAAGTGGATAAATCTGATACCGATCTGGGTGCACTTTTTTGTGATGAAAGTATTAAAAGGAGGAAAGGACGTCCATGGACATCGGTCATCAAACCCAAATAGGACTGGATTCTTACTTAAGGTTGATTATAGTTGATATAAACATTGCTGCTCTAAGAATTACGCGATAACGTTTTAAAATTGTACCTCTAACATAACATAAAGGTCTGTAGACAGTCGCGCGTGATATTGCCGCAGTTAAAACACGAAGCGTCCTGAAAAATCCTTGTTCACACAATTATCCTCTTACAGATACATGCTGATGCGAGAGTGTTGGTCCTTCTCTCCTGGTGACCGGCCCTCATTTACAGAACTAGTAGAAGACTTAGACAAAATACTAACAGTTACAGCAAACCAAGAATATTTAGATCTAGGCTTACCACAGCTAGACACTCCACCCTCCAGCTACGACGGCTCAGGCGATGAAAGCGACAGTGAGTTTCCTTTCATCAAGTAAGATTTAGAAGATACCACTTCAGATTAAGTCATAGATAGTTTCAGAAGTTGTAAATATAAACGGATATAGCTTGGAGCACGATATTTAAGTGTTATGACGATAATTAAAGAAATTTGAAGTCTTGGAAAATGAACAGAACATCTTGGAAAATGATCTAGTTAAGATAAACGTAGTAACAAAAATGTGTCGTATACATTAAAACTTCTGTACGTAGATACTATTTTGGCAAATAGCCGAAGAGAATATAATTGACCATCATAGATTAACATTGAAGAAATAAGAGATATAACAAAATTAAATTTTCAATGTTCCTTGGAAACTTCAAAGTTAAAGGATTGTAAATATTTATAGCGATCAGAAAATATCCTTAGAGTTTTGGATATCTGAATATTGAATACATGTTATATGGTAAAGAGCTCTCCGAAGTTAGTACATGTCTCTCTCCGAAGATAGTGAATGTGAAGATTATGGATTCTCAAGGAATCAATTATAATTATCATTGTACAAAGAAGTTGTAAGCAAAGAAGATATAGAAGGAATGAAGAGTCTGTAAATACTCATAGCTAGTGTTTGTGTCACGAATGTGTTAAGATTTTTTTGTCACAGAATCCGCCATTAATACCAGTCACATACGTGCAATTATTATCAATAATATACTATTGAACAAAAATGTTTAATGACATAGTATCGCATAATATCTAGACATATTTAAATATTAATCATCAAAAATATTGAATTTATGGATTGGCGAGATTAGCAATGAAAAAAATATTATTTTTGTCATGTAATTTATTAAAAAAAATGTAACGGAAAGTCATTTCATTATCTATTATATCTTAAAATATGATTTACTTGGCGGGACTTTTTTATTTATATTTTTTATTTTAATAGAAATATTACGAGCATATAAGCGAATAGCATTTGTTTATTAGTTAAGTAAATATTTTAAGTGTATTTAATGACTACATAGTAGCCGATGTTACGTTTTCCCACCTTATTTTTATGTGACAGTCGCCATCTTGGAATTGCGGTCATTGATAATAGTTCGGTAAGAGATTTTTCGAAATATGGATCGATACCAATGAAAATGTTCACATATGAATATTATGCTCACGTTTTTATTGTTTTGCCATTTATTTTAAGAACGTCAATGTGAAATTTAATGACGAAAACAGATAAATAATATCACCACCATTATTGGTCTACTCATAAGTGAATTACTTCATTCATTCACTAGAGTTAAAAATTTCAAGTTTGAATTTACGGAGAGCTATGGTCGTTATTTTAAATTCTTTTGTACATCAAATTGTTTCTTGTATTTATTTGAAATTGAATGTACTGAGCATAATATTTGCGTAGTTGTATTGGCTAGTGAAGTAAAGTCGGAAACTGGAAACGAAATTGTTAAGAATACAGTTTTTCAAAAAGCTTCACATTTGTTGGGAACGATTGAATATCGTTAATAATATTTTGGAATGAAACTTAGGAAATTGATTAGTCTGTGAATTATTACTTCTAAGTTATATTTGATAACTGATATGTGACGGTAAGGTCCATAATAATAATTTTAAAATCTAACAACTCATTTAGTTATAAAAAAAATTAACTCCAAACTAATTTCGTCTCGAATACTTTATTTCACTAGTTTCTTTAGTTAATTTTAACATATTTATTTGTTCGTGAATGTACCAAAAATCGCATCACAAAGTATTGCATAATATTATTGTAATGTAAATAAATTGTAGGTATACTAGAAATATACTTATAGATATAAATCGCTAAATATGCCATAATATACGATATATCGTAATATGATATCGTAATATATTTATATAATAGTATCTTTAATTTTTTTCGGTGAATATGCACTTTATTTAAACGGTTGTGTTTATCGTTTTTCAAAGCATATCACTTGTTACTTGTCATACAACGTATCCTGTTTAATAAAATTCAATGTTTTTGCAAAATCTGCTGTCTAGCGATTTAAATCTATGGTTATTCCGGTAGGTACGTAGGTATAGGTAGATAAAATGTAATCATTTTCGTATCGGTAACATGTGGCTTCTTCTTATTACTGTTATTATTCAATAATTTTGTACATAATTTTTATGTGTAAGTACCAAAGTTTGTACGTATTATTGTATCATAAAGGTATTATGTATGTGTATTTCTTAGTATTGTAGGTGGCAGAAACGGTTACTAAAGTGTATCCATGACATGACGTACATTACATTCACAGTGCCTTATTTTTATACTTTTTAACTTTTTAGAGAATTTTATTAAGTTACTTTAAATTCACTCTTAGGTATTCTTTTTTTGAGTTCTTTTTCTGTTAATTTTATCCATAGATACTCTTTCTGTTATACATGGATATCATACATAAATAAGAAAAAACGAGAATAAGAAAAGAGTTGAAATCTAGTCTGTTTCTTTACTAATGTCATACTATTTGAAAGCAATACAATTAATTTAAATATTAAATTAGTCTGTAGTTTTTCAAAATTTAAAATAATAAATCGATAATCGATAACATTAAAATGTCACAGTAGCGACATCTGTTCCAGGATTTGGACTTGGTTGTACATAATTTATCTTCGGTATAGATAGATATTTTATTTGTACATCACTAGTATCAGTGTTTTATTTTTTAATAATTAAATTACTAGAGGTGTTTGTCACCGTGTCACTTATAAATAATATTGTCTATCAATAATGATATTTAAGTATATTTTCTTAAACCTGATGGATTTTTAAATCTATTTGTTTAATTTAAGGAATAGTAAGAATTATATTATTGTAGGCAATCAGTGCATTTTACCACCAAATTATATTTGTACTTAATTAGTTTAGTGACAGTTATTATGTTTGTTTATTAGCTTTAGGAATATTATTAAGCTACCTACTCTTTTGGTCTGTGTAAATATTTTATTTTGATGGAAGGATTATGAAATGAATAAAATTATTCAGTGTAATTTATTTTATTTGACTAAATTGAAAATGAATTGACAAAAGGTGAATGAGCATTTCAAATGTTCTCATATTTTAGAAGTATTGTAGAAAACTGGAATGAGATTATAAGTTCGCCTTTACATTTTAGGGCATACTGAAATTATTCGGTGAGGATTTCGATAATATTATCTTGTTTGTATATTTGATTTCTATGTGAAAGTATTATTAATGTTGTATAAAAGAAAGTGAAAAATAAAATAAACTACGAATGCAACTTATGATTTTAATGAATGCCCTATTTTCCTGTCTCCGAGATACTTATATATATTTTGAAGTAATCTACCAACATTTTTGTAATGAAAAGATAGACTGATGGACAGATCTTTTTCCATCATCGACCATTACTGTCCCACGGCTGGGCACGGGTCTCCTTTCAGAATGAGAAGGATTAGGTCATAGTCCACCGCGCTGGCCATGTGCGAGTGGGTAGACTTCACATTCCTTTGAGATTTTTTTAATGATTACTCAGGTATGCAGGTTTCCTCACGATGTTTTCCTTCGCCGTTTTTAGCAAGTGATAATTATTTACTAATACACAAATAATTTGAAATATACACGACGAATAGAGTAACCTCTTTCCTTTTGGGAAGTCGGTTAAAATCAGAGATGCGTGCCTCGGATTTGAACCTCGGACCTCCCGACCGAGAGTCCCAACCACTAGGCTATCATTGCAATGCTTATTGCTACTTTTTACTACGTATTAAATAAACAAAGTTTACTTAATTGCATTCGATGTGAGACTAAACCATAATTGGTGTCCGCGACATCTGTACGTAAATACTTTTACTAATTTGTTTGTCATTTCACTAACTTCCTAAACAGCGCCATCTAGCAACCATTTTGCTTTATGGTTTAGTGACATTTGACAATAGATGACGCTACTAACTGACGACTTACGAACGGTAATCTCTTGTACCACAGATGTCGCTACTATATAAGAAATGACGCGAATTTCTGCCAACAAACGTCTTTATTGTATTCAATTTAATTTTAGAGACAACTCATTATTTGTTTTTCTTTGACTTTCCGTTGCCTAATTTTAATAACGAGTTGTCCGGTGGTTTCATGCGTTATGAGATAATTACATTTTGTATAATTTAGTTTCCTGGTATTGAATGGATTAATTATTGATGTGGGTGGTGTGGCAAGGCAAATTACGTGTATTAATTATGAACCAACAATATAATTCATACGTAAACGCATAGTGCCTATGGAGGCGAACCACAAAGGATTACCATTTAAGTTACCGTTGTGGCGTTCATATAATTCAAACTCTTCGAAGGCATAATTCACTCTTTTGCATAGCAATTATGTAATAAGTATAAAAAAAGTTTAATTATTGACAAGTGGAAGAAAATTAATTATTGTTAAAGACAAACTAATATTGTACGTGTAGTTTTTATGGTAAATATTTTTGTATGGTTGTTTGTATTAGTTGTGTTATAAACTATAATATTTTTCCTTTACATCTACACTGTTAATAATATGATTTTTGTTAAAAAAATATTATTAAAAGAAAAACAGTGAATTAATTCATAGATTTATATTTTGTAAATTACATTTGTCAATACATTATGGCATAGCCTTACACAATATCCGTTACAAAATCTCATAGAAAATTCATCTAGGAAACGTTACACGTCAAAATTACATTTGTCTTAATATTACTGAACTATTTTACTAATTGTCACACCTTGAAACAATGATCACAAACAGATAAAATATTTATAGAAAAATATTGTTTTAATGAAACACAATTTAATTAACAAAACTATAATTTAATCACAAAATAAAATTAACTAAACTTTTATAAACTTAACCTAATCTAGATCCAAAAAATAATACTTTTATTTATTTGGTTATTAAATCTATTTTGTGCACCATAGCCTTTAAATAACATTATGAAAAAGAAATTGGACT
Organism: Narcosius parisi helen; assembly: GCA_018250375.1. Lineage (NCBI taxonomy): Eukaryota > Metazoa > Arthropoda > Insecta > Lepidoptera > Hesperiidae > Narcosius > Narcosius parisi. The sequence continues at coordinate 10,730 of DWNM01000346.1, forward strand.
AAAGATAGGATATTTAATTTAACTACAAAATCTATTACACATTTTAAATTTTCATATACAAATTACTTGCAGATATACATAGATAAAGTTTACCTGAATTTTTAACTAACATTATAGTTTTATCATGAATTTGACAAACAATTTTACAAATAATATTCGACCTAAACTTTATTTTATGATATAAATTTACAAAATGGGTACTCATACAATTTTTAAATTAAAATTAAACACGGTTAAAATTAACAGTAGTTCCTTTTACATTAATTACCTTTTAGTTTTGAAAGTCCATAAAATGTTTAATGTTTACATATGCTGCTCTATATACAAACAAATCATTGTCATTTTAAGAAACATTCATTTTCTAAATCCATACCTACCAACAAATCTACAAACAATCTGGACTTATACCTGTTTGTTTGTACGGACTAATACAATAGTCTATAGATCCTAAGTAGGTTAGTTTTATGTGAAAATATTTATGGTCCCTGCGAAAAATTGTAAAACCATTCACTCTCCACAGTCGCCTCTTTCTCTCTAAACAAGTATCAGCCCACGACTTCGTCTGCATTTAATTATCATCATACTCAACCCATTACTGTCCCGCAGCTGGACACGGGTCTCCTCTAAAAATGAGAAGGATTAGGCTGACCAAATGCGAATTGGTAGACTTCACATATAAAAAAAAACCTGAAAAACGAGGTACATACCTAGGTTCGAACCTCGGACCCTTCGATCGCGAGGCCACGTTTCAACCACTAGACTATCACTGCTTCTTCATTTAA
>DWNM01000347.1:0-11507 GCA_018250375.1 Narcosius parisi helen
GGGAAAACTTTGAGCTTGACAAAGTAGAGCGAAGCTTTGCCCAACGCGTTTTCTAAATATACTCCCCATTGATTCAGATGAAAATGACGGAGATTTGGCACCAACAGGCTCTACAAAATTTCAATGAACGATCAAAACAAGGAAACAATTTATATTTATAGACTTGCCTGAAGATCGGAACGGGAAAAGCTTGAGCTTGACATAGTAGTGCAAAACTTTGACTTTGATGTCTCTTAATAGAAGAAAGTGCTGACTCAGTAGAAAAAGTAGGAGCCTTTGATCCGACGGGCTCTGTAGAAGATATATAAGATTTACTGAAACTGATTACTTAATACACAATTTTTAAAGCACGCCTGTTCAGTGAAAGTAAATTATACTTAACTACTTAATGCATAAAATGGTTATTCTGATATGATCCCGCCTATCGGTTTTATTTCAACACTAATATATACTGATACTTTATCTTATAAATTATAACGATTTTTCATTGAAACTTGCCTGAAAATTGGTAAAGGAAAAGCCTGGGCTTGACACAGCATTGAAAAATTTTGATCCTTATGCCTCGTTACAGCTGACGACGTTAAATCGGTTGGGAAGGTCGGTGGCTTGGAACCCACAGGTTCTGTGCAATGAAAATAAACCAGGTTTCAAACTATTCAATAGTACATCCACTTACCTAAAAATTGGTATAGGAGAAGCTTGCGCTTGACAAAGTAATGCGAAGCTTTGTCCCGTTTCCCTAACAAAAATACTGCCTTTGGAGTCCGTAGAAAAAGAAGGGGCTTTCGCGCCGACGGGTTCTAAAATTAAATTTAATTGACTTAAGAGTCAAAATAGATGACCCACCTGAACATCGGTTGAGGGTACCCTTGTGCCTGACAAAGCATAGAACCGCCAGAGTGTTCCTGGATATTATAATTGTAAGATGATGCCGTGGTTGGAAATGCAGGTGCTCTGGCAGTTACTGGTTCTGAATTAAAGAGAAACGTACGAAAACGTTAGGAAACACTCACTTGAATACGGGAGATGGATGAGCCTGGGCCTGACACAAGAGAACAATAGCTTGCTCCGCAATTTTGGTAAGCGTCGTACTTTTAAATTCCAACGAAAACGATGGAGCCTTCGATCCTATTGGTTCTGTTAGAATTAAGTTATCGGAATTATTATATATAAGAATATAGTTTCTTACCTGAATAACGGGATAGGAAATGCTTGAGCTTGACACAAAAGAGAAAAGTCTTGACCGGTTTTACGAATTATTCCCGAAAATTGGACGTCACTAGAGAACGTAGGCGATTTAAAGCCAACAGGTTCTATAATTAAAACAAGAGACATTTTATTCACCTGAACGACGGTACAGGGAAAGCTTGAGCTGGGCAGAGAATGTTCAAACTCTGTCCGATAGTCCTTACATACCAAGAAAACTTATTATCAGTAGAGAAAGTAGGCGATTTTGATCCGATGGGCTCTAAAATTTAATATACAAATACATAACAATTGTGGTAATAATGAGTAGATACCTGTAAACTGGAATAGGATATCCCTGAGCTCGACAGAGTAAGGCTAAATTATTTTTTATTGGTCTGCTAATAAACCACGCTAATTTATCATCAGTTGAAAACACTGGCGGCTTGGAACCAATGGGCTCTGAAAATTGGATTTACATAAGAAGGTGTACATTTATTTAGTTTCCTCACCTAAATACGGGAACAGGAAACCCTTGCGCCGGACATAATAGTGCAAAGTCTTCAGTGGAAGAAATTTCAAACCAGGCTAGTTTTGAACCACTCGAAAACGAAGGACTTTTGGAGCCGATCGGTTCTAAAACACGCAATATCGTTAGGAAATGTGAACGCTAGGATCGGGTTACCCTGCTGCCGTGCTATGAACGATATTGTAGAACCAACAAGGAATATCAGGGGATTATTAGCCTAAATAGAAATGATTATAACATGAAAACTCACCTAAACACAGGAACAGGATATGCTTGTGCCAGACAAAGTAACGTTATGCTGGAGTCCATAGCGAATTCCACGAACTCAATTGTTTTTGTTGGGACTTTCGGTGGAGCGCTATTAATGGGCTCTAAAAAATATAATTGATTTAACAGAATTACCTGGACAATGGGACTGGAAAAGCTTGAGCGGGGCATAGTAATGTTACGCTCGCATTAATGACTGTATTGAAGCCTCTAACATTATCCAGTGTGGGGAACTTCGGAGGTACTCGTCCTACAGGCTCTAAACATAAATTTTATTTACGATAAATGTATTAAAACCAAAAATGGTTAAAATTACCTGAATATTGGAACGGGGAAAGCCTGAGCCATACAAAGCAATGTAACGGTGTTATTCGCAGAAATTTCAGTGATATCGATCATTTTTGATGCTACTTTTGGCGCTGCGCTGCCCATAGGTTCTATGGAAAAAAGTGACATTACAGAATAATCATGAAGTTTTAATGAATACCTGTAAACGGGGACAGGAAATGCTTGTGCAGGACACAGCATTGTGATGCTATCGCCTCCCGTGGCATCAAACGCTCGACTTTTATCAGTAGTTGTAAATTTAGGCGAAACACGACCGACGGGCTCTATGAATAAATACTTTTCATGTAGCTATTTTATTTTTATATTTCGGGGAAGCGATTTACCTGAACAGTGGGACCGGAAACGCCTGTGCCGGGCATAATATCGTCAAACTGCTATTAAGCATAGCGCTGAAGCTTCTTGAGCTATCCATCGAGGGGAATTTAGGCGAGACTCGTCCTACGGGCTCTAAGAACATAACAGTAACAAACTTATAAGTGAAAGTACCTGAACAGTGGAGTTGGAAAGGCCTGTGCTGGACATAGCATCGTTACGCACGTGTTCGAGGAAAAGGTAAAACTGCGCCCAGTTTCCATGGATGGAAATTTCGGTGATACTTTGCCCATCGGTTCTGTTTACCAAAAACAGGAAATGGTAACCATCCTAACACAAATATTGGAATTTAATTCAATCGATATATTAGTAAAGTAAAGTAAACTTTTCATATTATATTAAAAATAGATTAGAACTGAAAACTCTTACCTAAACATTGGGGCTGGAAATGCTTGAGCGGGACATAAGAGTGACAAACTTTGATTGCTATCAAAATTGAAAAGTCGACTTTTCTCTAAAGTTGGAAATTTTGGAGACACTTTTCCCATAGGTTCTGAAGCAAATTGTTTCTGTTCTTAGAATGGTCGAAACAAAAAAATACACTATAAATGATAGCTTGATTGAAGCTTGAATAAAATCAAATACCTGAAAATTGGAACTGGGAACGCTTGCGCGGGGCATTGCAATGCAAATGAATGATTTTTCTTGATCCCGATCATGGTACCCATCACAACGGATGCAAATTTTGGAGAAACCCGCCCGACTGGCTCTACAGGTGTTATAAAAATAAAAGCGTCAATTAACATTTACCTGAACAATGGGACTGGGAACGCTTGGGCAGGGCACTGCAATGCGTAAGAATCGTTTTTCTTAACCTCGAACATCGTGCCGGTTAAAACGGTCGCAAACTTGGGCGATACGCGGCCGACAGGTTCTAAAAGTACGTTAAAATAAAGCGGAAATCGGTAATTATCACATTACCTGAACACGGGGACGGGAAATGCCTGCGCTGGGCATAACAACGTAAATGCTGAATCCAATCTGGCAATAAACCACATGCCCGCTTGAGTCGTCGAGAACTTAGGTGGAACTCGCCCTATCGGCTCTGAGGAAGTACGTAAGATGACTTTAGAGAGCCTTACCGGTACATAGGAGCAGGGAAGGCCTGTGCAGTACACAGAACAGCGAGGCTGGCGGATTCTTTAAACTGGAAGCCGCTTGTGGTCTGCGCGCTAGGAAACTTGGGAGGCACACGGCCCACAGGCTCTGCGCATGTTGGGAGAAGGTGGATTTACGAGGATTGGAGTACATTCCGAAAGACACGAACAGACCAGTTTTCAAACTCCTACTTTATTAAATCGCCTATAAGAAATGTTAATATAGAGAACGTTCATATAAATACTCGCGGATCAAAGCTCTGCAGGGTACCCTATCCCAACATTCAGGCAAGGTACAAATATAAAAACTAAATTTACAAATATAAGTATGTAAGCATTACGTACTTATATTTGCAAATACATATTCAAATTAAAATCAATATACCAAATTATAATCTCGTTTTCAAACTGTAATAACAAAAATACGTATATTAATGTTTCTGATACATGTATTTTCTTTCAAGTACTATTTCCTCTGTTAATTTTGTATTAATAAAGATTATAATAATGGTATACGATTATTATATTAAGAAAATTAATGAAAAGTCAGCAGAATATTGACAATTATATTAAGTTGCGCTAACATTATTTGTTTTTATATAAAATCTTAAAATTGGAAATATTCTGCTGCTACACAAATATTTGCTGTGTGCAACGGTATCAACAGTGAAAATTGCAATAAAATTATACTGCGCGTAGTACTAGTACACGTTTAAATAATTTCACGTTACGTTCTTTCTAATGTTGCTCTAAATAATACGTATAATTTATTAATATACGCATAAAAGTGTATGTCAATTATTGTACGAAAAAAATATTTTATCATATGAAACATTAAAAAGAGTATTGTAATTTTCACTGCAAGTTACTAATAAATGGCACCATAAACTCATAACTTTCAAGTAATTAGTTAAGTATAACTCAGAGTGAAAAAGGGTAATGAATGAAGGAAGCATATCAAAGGTTATGAATTTATCGCGCGACAAGTTATAAATAAGAGAACTTGACTCACCCGTGATAACCAGACGTCCTTTGGTAGCCGATAAACGAGTTTCTCCAGTGAGTCTGTGCTTAGTTCTACATTGATAAGATTTGTAACCGTCTTCGGGTCCAACATCTCTAATATGTAGTTCTCCAGATGGAAGCACTAAGTATTTTCCCTCTGAAGAAAGAAAAATAAACATGTTATATATATTCTCAAAATTAAATCAATAAAAAAATATTTTTCTTTGAACTGCGCAACTTAAGGTTGCGTTACTTATAAATATGATTCATTTTATTTGCATGCATTAACCTAAGGAAGGGGGAAAGAGGAATTAAGGTAGGCCGTGAGACCCATGGAACCAGAGGAACCCCGTTTTGTAGGAACAGTGCCCTAAACAATATATGACATAAGAATGGATGGTTTTCGTTTTAACACCATCTTTGAAGAAGCAAGCCTATATGGCATCGCAAAGCTCATACCGTCTAAGTTGTGTTCAGAATCTAGATTTATCTCAATTGTCTCCTCTCCCTCGCTGATGATCCAAGAGACGACACCGACGTATTCCGCAACAAAACTTGGGATATGGCATTTAACAATAGCCGCATTCCCTCGTAAAACGTATTCTTCTAATAGATTTACGGCATAAGCTTGAGAGACCACTGAAACAACATGACTCAAAGTGAGCGCATTAACGCCTAGAAAACTGAATTATCTAGAGATATGATTTTTTAGTTCCCAATTGCTGAAACAAATCCTCAGACACGCGATAACCTATCGCTCTACATAGACCTAGGATATGAAAGGGGGTGACGGACGATTTGAACAACAAAGGATCGTTTGAAGGATTCCGGTACCTAGTTGCAAAGTGTCATTCATTTTAATTTCTTGTTCATTTTCATCTTCAGATATTATCCAAGATGTGACTGACACGTATTCGGCGACAAAACTAGGAATTTGGCATTTCAAGACAGCTGCATTTCCTCGTAAAACATATTCTTCCCAGAATTTCACATCGTAAACTTGTGATACAACTGAAAATATCCATATTATTGAGAAGACATCAGATAACGCAGATTATTGTTTATCACAAATAATATGCCATATTTACATATGCAATAAATATGTTTGAGATTTTTCAACGATGAAATACCTAAATTTATAAGGACTACATGGAAACAAGGACGGGTGTAATCCTGAACACTCAATTAAAAGTTACCTAAACTGAAATCAGAGTCTATATTTATGTCCATTTCATCTTTATCTCCCTCGGATATTATCCAGGATGTGACCGTGACATATTCAGACACAAAGCTGGGAATATGGCATTTTAAAATTGCTGCATTTCCGCGTAAAACATTTTCCTCCCAAAGATTAACAGTGTATGCCTGAGATACAACTGAAAAAAATAACAGACCATCGACTTTTTGACACTGATTGTTTTCATAGCTTATCATCATTGGCTATTGTAAGTAGGAGAAGGAATGGACAACTGTGTATTATATGTTGTAGAAATACCTAAGTTCGCATAATCAGTTACATTAATTTCATTTTCGTCAACGTCTCCTTCAGAAATGATCCAGGATGATACTGTTACGTATTCAGTTACAAAACTTGGTATATGGCATTTAACAATTGCGGAATTGCCACGTAAAACATTTTCTTCCATTAAATTAACGGTGTAGGCTTGAGATACCACTGAAATATTATATCTTCTCGAATGAATTGTCATAATTAACTAGGAATTAGGAAAAGGTTATAATTAGAAGATCCCTATAAAGATATACCCATATCATTGGATTCTGCCTTAATTTCCACGTCATCAGTGTCACCCTCGGATATTATCCAAGATGAAACGGTGACGTATTCAGTGACGTATGAAGAAATGTGGCATTTTAAAATTGCGGCATTACCACGTAAAACACTCTCTTCCATGATGTTTATGGTATATGCTTGTGTTACAACTGCAAATAGAGTTGCCTTAAAATTACAAAGTTTAAACACGAATGATAGGATACGGCTAGGTCACCTCGGGAACACAAGGTCATACATGATGCTAAAAATACCCTCAGTGTTAATGGATTCATTGGCTTTAATCTCTTTTTCGTCGTCGCCTTCTGAAATAATCCAGGAAGCAACCGACACATACTCTGTCACAAAGCTTGGTATGAGACATTTCAATATTGCAGCGTTTCCTCGCAGCACATTTTCTTCGACTAAGTTGACCGTATAAGCTTGACTCACAACTGAAATATTTAAATGTTTTGACTAGCGGCGTATTGGTGTAATTGCTATTGTAGTCCATACAAATTAAATGAAATAGTGTTATGTAAATAAAAGGACAGGGATCTAAGGACATAATTATCAAGTATATTCTTATATGAATACCATAGTTTTCATTGAATAAAAATTCTCCGCCTTCGGTATCATGCCAAGACATTACGTGAACATGATCAGAAACGAATGATGGAATATGGCATTTGAACACTGCTGCGTTACCCCTTATAACATAAATATCGTAAACTTGCGACTCGTAAAACTGGTTAACAGCTGAAAAGTTTAAAGTCAGAATTTGAATACCAGATGAACATATCAATATTAATTCTCGAGGATTTTTGTGGAGAGCGGATAGGAACAATTGGGGTCACGCGGGCACTCTCGATTACCGTAATTGCCCTCGGAGCCGTTCAACGAAAATGCAGAGAGGGATTCTTCGTCCGTTACCCATTCCACAACCTGGACGTAATCGGCGACGAATGATGGAATCGAACATTTGACAATGACGGAATTTCCACGCAAAACATCTTCATCGATAACTCGGGGTTCGTAGTTCTGATGCACCACTGTGAATTATTTTAGCAACTGATATTGACTTGGAAAGGTCTGAGGATTGGTCTATGTCGTACATTATACTATAATAATCGATTAAATGAATACCCGAATCAAAATTTGGGTCGTTATCAGCATTAACGGTATCGTTATCCATAATCCACGCCGTAACATGAACAAAGTCTGCTACAAATGACGGCACGATGCATTTAAGGATAGCTGTGTTGCCCCGCAAAACGAATTCGTCGTTGACTCTAGCCTCGTATGCTTGAAGAACAGCTGTGACAACAAAGTTTATGGATTGGGACAGAGGAACTATATCTGTGAGGAGTTACCCTCGTTATTTCCTGGATAATAATTGCCCCCGTCACTGTCTGTCCACATTTCGACGGATACAAAATCGGAAACAAAACTTGGTACTTCACATTTCATAATAGCTGCATTGCCACGAATCACATACTCGTTGTCTGCTTCGGCTTCATAAGATTGCGATACCACTAATTTAAATTAATAGAAAACAAATTACATAATTAGTGTGGAATAGATGCTAAAGGTATTTGGAAAAGGGAATCAAAATTATAATTTTCGCAATAAAAGTACCCTCGGATATATTAGTATTGTTTAAAGTTAATATTTCCCCATCGTCCATAATCCATGACTCCACGTGCACGAAGTCGCTTACAAATGATGGAATCTTGCAACGAATAATAGCAGCGTTCCCCCTAATCACGTACTCATTTTCGGCTTCAGTCACGTAATACTGGGACACAACTAAAGAATATCAATTAGACATGTATTTGGAATGGACGGGTATGGGTGATGGACAAACGTTCAATACGGAAGTGGCCATAACGTTTTTATCGATTGTTACCGAGGTTGTCAGAATGAGTAATTTCTGTTCCTTTTTCGTCTATCCACGCTTCTACCTTCACGAAATCCGCGACAAACGAAGGGATTGAACATTTTAACACGGCTGCATTTCCACGGATAACGTACTCTGTTAGGATTTCAGCTTCATAAAACTGATTTACAACTGAAAAATTATGGATAATGGTTTTTATACAAGTATAGGAAATGGGGCAATTGGGATGTAGGATTTTGTGGTTTTAAATATCGCGAAAATCCTACCGATGTCATCGGTAAGTAAATATTCGCCGTTATCTGAATCGACCCAAGCCTCCACTTTCACAAAATCGGAGACGAATGAGGGAATGTTACATTTTAGTACGGCGGTGTTCCCGCGGATAACATATTCCGATACTACTTCAGCTTCATAATATTGGGTTACAACTGAAAGGCGTACATGTCATATTAACCATTTTAGGACAAAATGTATAGGAGTGGACAGTGGGTTGGTATTTGAATTACATTGAAGTGTACCGTCTCCCTCCTTGTTCTCATCAATAGTGAAAGAACTGCCAGATTCATCGTGCCACGAGACAACGGTCACAAAGTCCGCCACAAAAGACGGTATGGAGCATTTGAGTATAGCGGAGTTTCCGCGTATAACATACTCGTTATTTACTTCCGATTCGTATTGTTGTTGCACCACTGCGAAATTTCCATTGTTATCATTGTTAAGAATCGTAGGACCAGGATTGCAAGGATAGAGTCGCGTGGAAAATCAAACTGAATTAACCGTCATTTTCTCCTGGATAGAAATCTTCATTTTCATCGGTATGCCATGAGAGGACTTCTATGAAATCGGCAACGAATGATGGAACTTGACACTTGAGAATAATGCTATTCCCCATGATAGCGTACTCCTTGTTAACGTCAGTGTCGTAATGCTGGGCAACCACTGGCACATTAATCAAAAAGCTGGTTAAATTTATCTTTAATGAGATATTTGAACTGACATTAAATACAAATAATAACACACGTAATATTTTGCCTATTCGTGGACGAATGATAGATTTATCATATTAATTATAGTACTTTTTGTAACATGATTCATGACACAGCTATTCAATAACATACGCCTACACAGAAACGACTCCATCTCTTTAAATTTAATCTCTTCATTATTAGCAACACGCAGCTATGTTCCTAGGAAGCATACTTAAGTGTTTTTTAATATTTGCTAGACAAACAATCATAATATTATTAAAATTAATTAACAACAATAGTTGCATGTGAATCCAATCCTGAAAAATAATACCTTTACACTGCTGTGAACAAACACCACTTAAGACTAACAATGTAATTTACGGCCAGCTTTTTGTGATTGTTTATTTTAATTTATGAAAATAATGAAAATAAATAACACTTGCAAATTAACATACAACAGTCGATAAAAGAGGCCGTGTAAACTTTGTTAGTCCATATAGATGGTTTGTAATAGAAATATAATTTAAAGATATAAAGTTGGGCTCTTACAATAAAATTAACGGAATTGGAAAAGTAAGTTTTAAGACATACATATATGTACTTTTACCAAACTTTATCTCTTTGTATACGTATAGCATAACTAATATCTTCTTCAAAGCGATAACACAAACATATTTTTCTCTAGTTAATCTAAACTTTCTAGCCACTTAACACCACTCGACCCTCTACTGAAACCTCCCAACTACTTAATTGCTTAATTGGCGCTCACAAATTGAGGGTTATAGGAATTACAGAGTTAATAGACCGATGGTTAAAGAAAGTTATAACTTTAACAATCACTAGCTGAGCCCGCGGTTTCATTCGCGTTTTAAAAAGTAAATTTTTCATATATAATATAGCCAAAATGATAGCTTTAACAATTTTAATGAAATAACATTTGTTCATAGAGAACTGGTAGCAATTGGTATTCAATCCAAGTTTCATGAGGATCAGGTTAGCAGAAGCTAAGTTATTATAAATAATGTAACAAGCAGGGTCTGTCATAACGGATTTTTTTTTGTGTGGACCCCTAATCATTGTTCGAAAATAAAAATAGCCTAAGTTACTCCTTGTAACGTCAGCTATCTGCCATTGAAAGTCTTGTTTAAATTTGTTCAGCGGTTTCAAAGACCAGCAAAAAATAAACAGACAGACAAAAATTTTAACAGTAGGTTATAAGTAATCTGTATACTTGGATATGAAATATGATTATTTGGTTAAAAGGCATTAATTTGACGTTACAAACAGACACACCAATTATATTTATCTGTGTAGGTTTATAGTTTTACGTGTTACCTGTCCTGTAAAACCCTATATCTTAGAGTGAAATTTTCCGGAAGCAAAACCAATTTAAGTAATACGCAATATTAGTCAGTATAAAAATACAGTTTTTTACCGACTTCCTAAAGGAAAGAGGTTACCTATTCATCCTGTATATTTCTTTTTTTTAAAGGGTTTTGTAGAAATATATAAAGTTTGTCGGCAACCACTGAAACATTTGAGCTTAATTTATTTGAAGAATTATGTTCCCGGATTTTTTTTACTATGCAGTTATTACTCTAAACTGGGGCCTAAGACGTGGGAAATAGCTAAAGGAGATAAATTGATTACGGACCCATCTTACACCCACGTCAATGCAGTTGATTATTTGATTAACCTTTCGAGATAGTCATAGGGCAGCGCCCTGCAGTTGACCGAACGTAAGTACGTGCCTACCCAATGATAGTAGGGCTTTAACACATGTCTGGACATTTATCTTTTTATTTATAACATGGAAGTAACAAACGAGCATACAGTCCACCTAATGGTAAGTGGCTATTGCCGTCCATGGACATCTGTAATCGACCCTAGATAAGAGTTCTAGCCAAGGTCGACCACACATGCGTTGTTACCCCTGAAGATTAAGTTGGAAAGCCTCGAATAAGTATCTCACCCTTACCACATCCTTCAAACCATAACCAGCAGCGCTTAACACTGCTATCATAAGGAAGAAATAGGTGTGGCGGTGGTGCCTCCGGAGTCGAACCAC
>DWNM01000348.1:0-11501 GCA_018250375.1 Narcosius parisi helen
GCGCTTAACACTGCTATCATAAGGAAGAAATAGGTGTGGCGGTGGTGCCTCCGGAGTCGAACCACAAAGGGTTCTACGACCTTTGAAATTTGAAATCGTGTTAGATATTAAGGAAATTTGGGGCTTAATTACTAAATTTGTTAAATCTTTTATTTAGGCCATAATTTTAACAATGTTTGGAAAGTGAATTCATGGAGAGCTAGAGACAATAGACTTTGTGCTATTTTTTACAATAAATCACAACTTAAGAAAATTGATCTGGATAGAAATGAGAGTTATTGTTTTAATTACAAAATATTATTAAAAATTCTGTATGACACCTGCTTATTTCTGTGTTAAAGTGTTAAATAGAAACATGTGTAGTATAAATATACAGTCGCCTCTGCCTGCTATCGTTTATGACTAAACAGAAAGCTGGCAGTTACATAGCAACGTTACTTCCTAAAACATAACATATAGAATACATAACGATTTAAACAAATAACTGAAGTAGTGGTAGGTGCTGGGTCTTCCGCAAGATCCTATCTTATCCATTAACGGATTAAGTACCCTTTCCTGAAGGTTACATTAACAAAATCACCCTGTCATCATTGAAACCGTGAATAATGTAAAGAGCTGAAAAGTCTGAGCCCGGAACGGGAACCGAACGGGGTTAATTTATTATTTGTGGCGCAACCGCGGGATAATGCGAGCGCATTAACGCTCATGTGTCTTCAGCTCCTAATGTGATGTGATGGATTCGCTGAATGAAGTATAAAGGGAAACTGTGAATACGTATATAGATTATACTAGCTGTGCCCGCGGTGTCATCCGCGTTTAAGAAAAATAACATTACATACATAATATGTATAACCAAAATTATACCTATCTTTAACAATTTTAATGAAATAACATTTATTCACAGAGAACTGATAGTAATTGACATTCTATCCAAGTTTCATGAGCATCGGGTTAGCAGAAGCTAAGTTATCATAAATAATGTAAAAACAGGGTCGGTGATAAGGGTTATAATTTTTTTGCACCGGTCCCTAATATTTTTCAAGAATAAAAGTAGCTAAAGTTACTCCTTGTAATATCAGCTATTTGCCAGTGAAAGTCCTGTCAAAATTGGTTCAGCGGTTTCGGAGATCGGCGAGAATAGACAGACAGACAAAAAATAGTAATGTCTTTTTTGTTATGAGTAAACAGACACTCCAATTTTATTTATCTGTATATTTGTATAGGTATAGACTATATAGATGTATTTTTCCCAAGAACATAGACAAAGTTTAGCAGGATAAAGAGACTAATAGATAATATTATTTTTATAAACAGCATGAAAATAATAATAGTTAATAAGGTTAAGGAAATACGACGGTGAAGGTCAAAATAATTTGCATATGCGTAGAATTAGCACACGTCTATAGACTTGCCGCGAGCTATGCGCTCTAGTTTGTACTGGCCGTGTGACTCGTAGATCAGATATACTTCTATCTAGGTTATGAAATACCGGGATAACGGAACCTTAAAATACCGGGATCTCGCATGCTATATACGGGATTAGTCCTGCCCTAATTGATCAGAATCCCGCGTAGGATTCCAATCCTGAGAAATATCGCGCGGTATTTTGTCGATAAAATTAACCGTACTTCACATCATTAAAGACTCCGAAACTAATCACCGGAACCCCTGTATATAGGTATGTTAGTCAGCGACCTGAACTATTTTTTGAGTCAAACTTTAAGACAAGTCTTCGAAAAAAGTTAGTAAATGAGTGTGGAGTTGTAAATAAAATTACTATTCACTACATATTTAGAATAGAACCACGGTATTACGTTTAAACCTGTCATATTAAGTTTAAAAATAGTAGGTGTCTTGGTGGCCCGATAAATCAAGTTGAAAAGCTTTATGTAACCCTACCTGCCATTAACTCATATATTTTTACTAATTTCAACTCTTAGAAAGTAATTAATTTAAATCCATTCAAACCTTGCCAGAAATCAACATAAAGCTCTAACACTGACTGATAGACTATGTAGCTATAGCTTAAACCATACATGTCTTTGCTTAAACCTGTGAGTTTTTCTTGAAGCACGGCTTTCGTTATATAATAAACATGAGCATGCAAGTCCTCAAATAGCTAAATCGGGGATGAAAATAATAATCTGGCACTTATTGAACTCATCCTATTTAAAAATGTGTCTATAGGTGTTCTTTATACTACGTAAATAAACACTAAGGACCGGCGCACACCGCGAGGACGGCATGGTAGGGGATACCTCGGCATCGTTACATGCAAGCGCACTCTGACGAAAACTATGCTGCGGCGTCCTTAAGCATGCCAATACGACAACGATTATTGAGGTTTCAATTTTATTGACGTCTCAGGATTTCCCACAGTAGGTTATTTATGGGTCATGTATTTTTTTGTTTTTATTTTTTTAACAAACTATATTTCTATAGGTCGCATAAAATTCCTCTGTCATGCCGTCCTCGCGGTGTACGCCGAGCTTAAGGGACGCTTGAAAATTTGTCGGCAAAAGGGGCTTAAAGAACGCTTATAATTTCCTATTAACTACTACTAACATAATTAAATTTGTTGAAAAATAACTATGTAAAACTGTGTCTATGTTCAGTAAGTGAAATTGTAGCACCACATATACTCATTAAGGATATTTAATTGACACCTTGTGCCCACGTATTATGTCGGACGTAATCTCACATCAAGGAGGTCCGTGGCTGCCCATTATGTTTCGGTTATTGAGGCCAAGACCTCACAATCCTTATAAATTGTCACAACTTAAAGGAAAATAAATAATAAATTAGGACTTTTTCGTTACTTTTTGTCGCTTAATTTTGTTTTATTGTTTGTTTACGTTTAATAAACTTAAAAATTCATTAATTATACTCAATGTTACTTATAATTGACAGTATATTGTTATTCTGTCGCATAATGGTTCAATTCCTTCTTACGAATGAGTTATATGGTGATAATTTGATTTTTCCTTTTCAGGTGAACTTCGGGATATATGATGGTAGGCGTTTATAAATGAAATGTATTATTTTAATTCTATATGCGACATGCCATGTTACAAAGTTTCAAGGTAAACTTCATATAATATTATCAGATTCAATTTTATCAGTATAATGAAACTGCACATGCATAAGAGGTGGTGTCTTCATGTAATTGCTACATACTACAATTATATTTATTGTGCAGAATACAGAAATGCTAAAATGTCATTATTAGGCCAGGGTTCTAACAATATCAAAATAAGGTAAACACAGTAACATAACCACATGTAATATAACAAAACATAGCCTTGGTAATATGCATCGTGAACTGGGATACGGGTTCAATCTTCGGAAATTTTAATGATGAATTTATCAACGGACAGACATGTAATGAATTTCAATGTATCTTTGGGCTTTGGTTGCCATAATCTTTTGTTTATGTGCGCTCTGGCCCTTATTACGTGGAAGTTGTAAATAAAATCTAGTTCCACCTGAAAAAATGGTAATTGTTGTATCTATAGTTAGTGATATTTATCCAGGTTTTAAACAAACACTTTCTATAATCTTGATATTATTATAAACTCCTTAGTCTAAATAAAACTCTCCGAAGGTATACAGAGTTCAGTAACCTAGCGATAACCTAACGATCCTCCGTCTCCATATCCGTGGAACATACTATGTAAAAACTCCCTGTAATCGGGCAAAACGACCCTTTAGGGGCTCATGGCACATTCTGGCGCCCACCGCGGGGCTGATAATAGAAATCCCTTTATTACATAATATTATGTCTCGTTTCCTTTATTTTGTGCAGTGTGTGGTGTAGCTTTCTAAAAATAAATAGGTAGGACAAGTGTGAATTTACCAGAAAGCAGAGGATTCCGTTTTATAGCATTTGATGATTTGGTCGAAACAATATTTATGTAGTGTTTTATATTACAGCTCCAAAATTAAATGGTGAAATTAGGTTCTAGAAATAGATATAACACTATTGTTTATGCTTTTAGTTAAATGTCGATTTGTGTGGCGTAGTTGTCATTGTACCAGCGTGACCTAAAAATGGATCTTGGTTCGATCAGGGGTCAGATAGGAATCTAAATGATAAATTTAGATTTCTATTATAGGTCTGTGCGTTTGTTCACTCATGTATGTCCACGACAGCTAGTCGTCAACGCGGATCGTCGCTCGTATACTAGGGTAATAAAAGGGAGACAATACTAATTTAAGTATTTCAGTCCCTAAACTTATACTCAGAGGGTATACAGTTCTAGTCACAAATAGCTGATACTATTCGTATATTAATTAAGTCTGGTGTAATTAGTTACGTTTCATATACAAGATGGTAACTCCGCGAAATTGCGCTATATTTCAGTGTATTCTACAATCTGGTCTCATGGCATAATGGGCGTTAACGGGAACTACGTAGTCACGCTATTTATTACTATTATAAACAGACTCTCTGGCTTACGATGCCATTTTAGTAGTATCTTTTTGGTGAATAAAAATGTAAGCAAGGCAAGTCGACAGCTGGCCAAAAGTCAGACTATAACTTAAAAAATATAGGTTGCTGTATTTTTTACTATGAGTATACGTTTTTATATAGATAATTAACCCAAGCGAAGATTTAGAGTCCAACCTTAGATCGGCCACAGATGCTTAGGACTAAGTTGGAACGTCTTGGATAAGTATGTCGCCCTTACCACATACTTCAGGCCAGAACACAGCATCACTCAACACTGTTGTTATAAGGCAAAAATGGGTGTGAAGATGTACATAGGTACATATAAAAATGCACACCTATTCATATGTGTTTGTAAGTAAATTGAAGATGGGGTTCCTCTACAAAAGTCGCCGTGATCACCAGAGGTGTTGGTGTCTGCTGTCTCTGCTGTAGACGCCTTCGCATGAAGATGCTGCTGCCCATATCGTAGAATGATGCAATTAGATGCTCCTACTTCCTCCGGAGAAAGAGAAAGATTCTAGGGCTCCTGACACGTCTTCCATTCGTTTAACTGTATTTTATTGATGTTGATACACACTTCTGAAGACAATTGATATGGCGCAGAGCATATTATCTTACATTATCAGATCAAGAAACCTTGTGTCCCATCCTGATGAGTAATTTTTTCAAAACTGTATTTAAGGTAGAAATGCCTGTTTCTACGTGATACACATGTGTCATCAGTAATTTAACAATTTGCATTTTTGCTATTAATTGTTTGCAGGCGTTTGATTTTCCACAGCTTACACGTCAATAGACTGATATCAGCGTTATTTTCAAAAAATGGTTTTAGTCAGGACCTGCTACGATTATTTACATCCATGTATTAAATTAAATTACTTATATACTGCGATCACCATGGCCGCCAATATAGCGGCAAGACTGTGTTTTTGTTTGAAGCGCCATTTTCATCTTAATAATTGTGGAAACTGTATATTTTTTTCAAAAGACACATACACCTGGGAAATATACTCGGGAAAAAGAAAGTTAAGAATTTTTTTATTAGGTAATAAAACAATATATTTACAATTTTTATATAACAATAATTACAATTATGGCATCACAGTTCGAAATAATTTACAAAAATAATTTTAAATTCAATTTCTCAATTTCACGTTTGTATGTATACTTATAATAAAAAAATACATTTTATATTTACATTTTGTAGACAATTAAAACCAAATAACATGTAGGCAAAAATTATGAAAATATTTTTTGTATGTGAAAATACTTGACTGTAATATCATATTTCAGCAGTTTTTTAACTGACTGTGGAGAGTAATATTTTTGTAACACGTACGAGCCTATTTATGTAACACGTACTCGGATGTATGCATGTCTCTTTGGCAAGCCCTGCAGTTCAAACGACTTGACGGATTTTAACATATGAGGTGCAGATGGCTTGCTCGAAATTGTGGGAGTGCAATAGACTATATTTCAGCAGCCAAGTTTTTGTTTTCGCAATAATTACTAGTTAGTACGTTCATTTTAAAGAGATTATAGTAATATCAATACCTATTTTGGTTAATAACACTTGCATAAATCTGTCTCGTTTTTACATAATCGTTTTCTTATCAACTACCTTAAAACAGAAAAATAATACTCTTTATACGCACCGATAGATTTGGGTTCGAATTAGTTTTTTAATGTTGGTGATTTCTGAAAATGGATTGCGCGTACTTCCCGAAGTATTGCACGGGTGGGAAGGTTGGCAGCGCTACGTGACGTTTGTAGTCTGGTGCCTCGTTACTTTGAGGAAACTGGGATTGGAGGAACACTGGTCCAGGTCTCAGATACGAAATCTGCTTTCCTGCCTTAGGAGCTTGTGCTTGATTGTACTGCTGTTGTGAATACTGAATTTGCTGTTGACTTTGCTGCTGTATTTGCCTTCCTGGTTGCTGATACTGTAGTGGTTGTTGGAATTGCTGTTGGTATTGAGGCAGCAGATGATACTGCTGTAATGGCTGGTACTGGATTTGAGGCTGCTGATACTGGGGCTGTTGTAGCTGGTATTGTTGCTGTTGTTGTGGCTGGTATTGCAGTTGTTGTTGTGGCTGGTATTGTAGTTGTACTGGCTGGAGATGCTGTTGTTGGAGTTGTGGTTGCTGTGGGATCTGGTATTGGGGTTGTTGTTGTAGTTGCTGCGTTTGGAGCTGTTGTTGTTGCGGCTGGTATTGTAAATGAGCTGGTTGCGGCTGGTACTGGATTTGCTCTTGTTGTGGTTGTGGTGAAGGTTGCACCTGGGAGAACTTTGCGAAGCTGACAGCGCCTTGTGATTGGGCGAAATTCTGAAAATAGTATTTCGGAAAATATTAAGTGTAGGGAAGTTAATTGGTTCACATGGGAGAATTCGAAACAATGCGAATAAAAAGTAGAGGGTATTGATACAGTGTAGTGCCTATATATTAGTTAATGTTGTAAATGGTGGAAATCGATTTCGTCATGAGAATATTCTCACGATATTGAGAACATGTAATTGCTAGGTAGATCTGAAAGAACCGCATTGGCAACAATTTTGAGCAAAAAATGGCATTGATACAATGGTACAATTCGTTTTTTAGTATAATGGTAAATACTTACTAAATTTGTGCAAAGCAAAAGTGTATTTTTCTAAGATCATAAGCATTTTTGCACGATACCCATTTTAATAACAGTTTCAAATACTATTGACTTTGTTGCTGGTAGCTTATTATCGAGAAGGCTAAACGTTACTTTAATGGAACTTAAATTTAAAAAAATACAAATAATGTGTTTTATAGATAAACATATAATGGCTATAATGGTAAAGCTATTATAGTAAAACGTAATATATTAGTAAAATATTAGTAATGTTTCAAAATTACCTGAGATGCTTGCTTATCCTCTATCTTTACTGCGGTTTGAGTCTTCAGCTCCCTTTGAGCCGGCTGGGGGGTTCCTTTGGGTTCTTGCGAGTATTCGATTCTAGACTGAGCTGGCTGGGGCAGTTGGGTCGGTTGAGCGATTTGGACCGGCTGTCCTTGCTACAACTGTTGCGCACGAGGGAATACTCGTAACTGGAACTGATTGACTGGTTCTTGGAACTGTGGTGCAATCGGGAAGTATGGTGCTACTGGCCCCAATGATTGCGGATATGGCAAAGGTTGTTGGACCAACACTTGTTGGAAGTTCTTCTTCTGTAGCGGTTTCTGAGCATACTGCAGAGCATTCGGCGGTTGTTGTAGGGAGACGCTGAGCTCGGCGTACGCCAGATTGGATGGTACCGGTGCGGATACTTGGTACGCTGCCAACTGTGGATAAGATGCCACTTCAATTACTATTGTGTTTAAGTTTAGTTAAAGTTTATACTGACCTAGTATTGAAATGATGTTAGTTGATATAGCCAATGGACATTTTTTATTCATTTACTATAATTCTAACATTGACTAATCGATAGACAACACACAGCTTAAATGGATAGTTTATAATCATGAAATTTTGCACAGGAATTCCTTATAACTATGGTTAGATGAGTATTAGGGAGATTTTGTAAATTCATCCTCTGGGACAGAATAGAGAGTTAATCTTGCAATTAATATTTTAGTACTTAAAATTAGCTTGCTTTCGATAAATAATAAAAAAGATTACTTATTCAACTCACTTTATTTTCTTTCTGAGACATAAAGACACCGACACGCATAAAAATTAAGACTAGAATTTGTTCTCAACAACCTCCATATCTGTGCTCTATACTCCATAATATATCATGGAGACACCTAAACTCATTTTAAACTCACCCTAGGCTGGTAAGCAGAAACAGGAGCATACAGATTATTGGCGATAGCTGACTGGTAGGTGGGGCCCTGGCCCGTCAGGAAGTCCGACACCTTCGACACAAAGGGCACGGGAGTGGAAAATGTTTGCTGAAACAAATTTATTAGTTAATAAAACAGCCTGAAATATTAAAAAAAGACATTTGCAGTCACAGAAAGGTAGGCAGCATATCAGGGGTCTTGGAGGAAAGTTATTATTACCTTTTTTGAAGAGCTCCATATCATAATTACAGGTGGGTAATATTCAGTCTACATCTTGCACGTAAGTGGTATAAAAGCAGGTGCAAAATAAAATAATCTAATTTAAGAGTTTTATGATAAAGTAGACTATTTTTATTTTAATAATAATTTAATAATATTTTTATTTATAATATTAAGTTTTATTGTAATATATATTGTAATTTGCTTAGTGAATAATCAGATTTCGTCCTGTCTTTCTTTGTTTTTTAAAACATGTTTCACACAAATATTTTTTTATTAAAATCTGTTTATAGGATCTGTAATTGTAAATTGAATTAATGGTTTAACTTAATAACATTCCAGCCTAAGCTATTGCAAAGATGTCCCATGTGCGTGGGACGTAAAGGGTGTATATTAAGAGTTATTGTAAGGGCTGGTTTAGGGTCACCCCTTGCTGCCGAAGATAAGGCGATTAGTGTCGTAATATCTCGCAGATGAGACAACTTACGGTACACTCTGATGTAACAAATTTAAATACTACAGGTCGCAGTTAAACTTTACTACCATGAAACCAAATTTTGTCAACATTATCACGGGGCTAATTTAAACTTAATTGAAATCAAGGCCTTATTATATTGAGAGGAGATACCAGTGGTTAGCAAGTAATGGGTTGATGATAAAGGCGTTACAATTTAGTTGTCAGGTTATTTTTGTATAATCCTAAGGGGCCTTTCACACATATTTTTTACACTACCTAGTATCTACAGGGAGTAGCAACTAGTAAAATAATATGCGAGATTGACTTCAGATCTTTTGTTTTTAAGCCTATAGACACATTTGCTACATCTATAGGAAAATACTTCTTAAAAACGGTGATCGAAATAAAATTCAGAAAAAATAAGTTGTTGTCTACCAATACGATAACAGTGTTAAGCCTTGCTATGATTTATTTTGAAAAAAGTCACAAGGCACGTGGCATGAGGCGTCTGTTGTCGAGTTCAGGTATAACTCAATATACATATAAATTACAATATAGATATAAATTCAATAAAAGTCCGTAAAATTATGAATGAAATTAAGGTATGTGTTCACTTCCTTATCTAACAAAAAGATTCAAATAAATTGGGCAAAAGTTATCTGGTAACGTCATATATTAGGCAGTAAGTATGTTGCTCCCGGCATTAATATTCGGAATTTTATTCTCCAGCGGGAAATCTTTGCACACGTAGCTCTGCCTTGTGGAGGCAAATTTATAGTGTGTCGTGGGGTTAATATTATAGTACTATATTATCTTATGACTTCTTTAGCGCAGCGGTCATCACACGCAGTAGGTTTCGGGTTCGATTTTGAATGGGTACATATTAATTTTTAAACAGATTTCCAGAAACCTCCCTCCGATTTAATCAACATGGAGTTCAGCTGTGTGTATTTTTTCAATAATATTATATCATTGTACTTGCATATCCCATCAGTTACGATACATGTTTGACACGAAAAGTGTTTAGGGATCGATTCTCGGCCAGTCAGATACAAAAAATATGATTTTAATTTTGGATGTATGTCGGTTTAGTTTTTTTACATTCCTTGTGTCAAATACGTCTTATTGTATGTATGTCATGTATAATTTAATATCTGTATTTTTGTAGAGCAGGTACTATGCTTACGTGTCGTGATTTGTGTGACAATCGCATACCAGTGAGTTTCCACTTAACAGACGTTAACGTACAAAAAATGTTCCACTCACCGCAACGAGTGCAGTGCTTCTGTAGGAATGTAACACGTTGCTGTATTTGTAATATTTGTGTTATATGTAGGAAAATAAAAAACACGGACTATTTGTGTATTCAAAAAATGGGAATTTCATTTCATATGGCTAGGTTATATTTGCACGAGATTAAGAATATTTCAATAAAAGTCTTATATTTGAATATCTATGAGAGATCGACTCATAATTTAAATTTTGTATATTTTCTGACTGTCTGTCATGAATAATTTTGGTACCTGATGAGATAATTTGGAGGAGTTTTATACGAGAAATAGAGGAAAACATCTCACTTTTTTATGTAAAATACTTGAAATATTATTTTATAATTAAACTAAGCGATAAAGCAGACGGGCTACCTGATGAAAAGTCTATCACCGCTGCCTATGGACATTTGGAACAAAGGAATCGCAAAGCATTGCCGGCTTCGAAGCAGCTCTCCTTTTCTTGCACATTTCTTAAAAAGAATCATCGTAACATACTCTAGCAATAACTCGGAAAGAATCAACAATTGATTTTATGAACAAACATGAAAGATATTATAGAACAATAGCTTCTGTCCACATAACTGAGCTTTACGCGCTACTCCATTGAGCTTTACATAAAGTAGATAAAGCGATTGATAGAATAAGCGGCGTTTAGATGATTTCGCTGAATTTGCGAGTGGAAATGCAACAGTTAATGAGGCACGCTATTGGTTTGCAGCAATTTGTAGCTGTTGTAGCACAGAATAATGTAGCCACGGAGGGTGGCGGTTTTTTGCTTAGCTGCAATTAAATTCGCGTCATTGTTAATCCGTTTTCACTTCTACATTAAGTTGTGCAATTGTTCTCAAATTACGTATATTATTCATGATTATATTCGTCATCAAGTTATTAAAGGACAAGTGATCGAAATGTTCTTCATAAATCTGTAAATATTATGGAGAATCCGTGAATTTGTGGAAAATATTTTTATTACATTATTGTATATCTAAGACAAAAGTTGACTTATTTCAGTACCTAGTGAACTAATCACATTGGTCTAGTAGAATGAGGCATTTTTGTAGCTGACCTCAGGTAGGACTCCAATCCTAAGATTGATACACGCGTTACATATTACCAATGTTGCAGTGACCACTTACTAACTGAATACTGCAAGCTGAATGCTCGTTTGCTATTTTAATTTTGTGAAATCCTTCATCCATCGTCAACCCATTACTGTCCCACTGCTGGGCACGGGTCTCCTCTCAGAATGAGAAGGATTAGGCCGTAGTCCACCGCGCTGGCCAAGTGCG
>DWNM01000349.1:0-11480 GCA_018250375.1 Narcosius parisi helen
ATAATCTATAAGAATCACGAAAAAAAAGTTAGATTTTTTAAAGTCGGGTGCCAAGTTCACATAGCCCCGTCTGCCTTATTCTTAGGTTAAATATAAAAAAGCATGCGAACAATTTGCCAAGTTTGCCGAACAACAACGAGTTAGTAAACACCGCGCACAGACGCATAGTTGGATTCGCGCTGAAAAATCTACACCACACGAAAAACGGGCGAACGTTGTGGCGAGTAAATAATACACCCGAGTAGTTATTTAAATTTTCCGGTTTTCCGACGAGTTGCTCGGCAGATTGTTTGCAAGCATTAAAATAATTACTTCTATGCTATAAAATCGAACCAATCGTCATCATAAATAATGTTATCATTGAATTGACATTCGTTCTTCACGACCTCGTATCTACGTGTATGCCTCGTTTGTATAGGTATTGTAAATTTAAAAAATTGTTATGTTCCCAATTTACAAACGTGTTAAGTCACAGAGCAAGACTTAAAAAATGAGAACTGAAATTATATGTCCCTTAAGGTGCATTTTCAAATATGAATTTTGTTGGCTGCTATGCCATTTATGGTCGAAAACGGGCAACCAATAAAAATACAAGTTCCATAGTGGTATGAACACGAATAACGATTTCTTTGTGTTAATTCGTCTAGCGCGATTCCCATATTAATCAACGTTCGTACCATTTCCATGTATTTCTGTATTCTGTGGTACATAACTTGTCATAACAAACAGAGACGTACTCGTACTTGAATAACCAATTTGAATAAATTCAAAGTCAGGCGCGACGAAGGATATCGTCTACAGAAATCCATATATTTCTCATTCAATCGTTGCGACAAAAGAAATACTTTATTGTGAATCAATTTAAAGGCAATTTACTTTTTATTGGCTTCGTCGGAAACGCTAACAAAAATAATCACTGCTTAATATGTATCGAAAGCAATTGAAAGATGAATGACACGTACAATTTCTTACGAACTCGTTTGCCTCAGTTCTGAATAGGGTTGCCAACCATACTATATGTACAGAATGATACCATATATTATACGGGGTGATTTTTTCAAGATTGAGTTAATGAAAAAATCCGAATGTATGAAAATTAGTGAAAGATGCTGGAAAGATTTAGGTTGACGATTTTAATAAAAATTGAAACCGCATCATTAGATTTAGAAAAATCTATTTTCCTTGCCGGGAATCGGACGAGATAACCCCCTTATAAGGATCAAAATCTGGGACGTAATTATAAATACAATTTATATAGTACGCAAATATTCTATTTTCGACACTGAAATGAAACAAACAAGTCACAGAATATATTTTATGAACTCGAAACAGAGATAGTAGGTAACTATCTCAATAATAAAAATTATAGTTTTTGGTTTCCATTAGCTTAAAAATTTAATATGATAAAATATAATTATGTATTTTATGTTTATATTATTATTTTATCTACTGTATGTTTATGACGATTTTATTTCAGACAAAAATAATGTTAAAAATACAAAAGGTGCTAAAATATAGCTTATACAAAAATAAATGAAATAAAAAAAACACGTTTGTTTCCTACAAATATGTTTTTTCTATTTCATGCTTTTCCATAAAATACTATATTTTTGTGGCACTTTAAAAAAAACTGAACTAATTTCGACGAAGCAATGTTGGCAACCCTAGCTCTGAAGGACATTTGCTTGAAGACATATTTAATTTTAGATTCGATAAAGAAGTTATTAAATAATTTTGCATATTACCTCCCAGTTATGTTTAATTTACTATGCTTCAATTATTTTGCGCATTTGTCGTCTCTAAAATTTTTCAGCGTTACTAAATTTTAAATTATGTAATGTTTTGTTTCTGTTTTTGTGTCAGTAAATAATTACCTAGTTAATTTTTTACTAACCTTCATGATTTAACACTGAAACATTTGTATATTGAAAGATAAAATGTTGAAACAAAGAATAGCCATAGATATAAATCTTTAGTAAAAATACCTTCCAATAGAAGTTATAGCAATCCAAGCGGTGGTAGCCTAGTGGTTGAAACGCGGCCTCTCGATCGAGTGGTCGGTGGTTCGAATCCCAGGCACGCCTCTAATTTTTCAAGTCATGTTCGTATTAAAAATAATTATCACTTTCTCTAACGGTGAAGGAAAAAATCGTCAGGAAACCTGCATACCTGAGTGATTCTCTAAGGTATGTGAAGTCTCCTAATTCGCACTAGACCAGCACGTTGGATTATGACCTAATCCTTTTCATTCTGAGAGGAGACCCGTGCCCAACGGTGGGACAGTGATAGGTCGGTAATGAATACAAATTATATTACACAATCATATAAGATTCATCCGAATATTCGCAATGTATGTAGTAATGTCACGGTCGATCATAAGCAGCGCATTGGAAACATAGATATAATCGTATTATTTGTGACTTTGCACTGACTTCTCTTATTATATCTATCTAGATAGACAGAAGGCCAGCAGTTTCTTCTGTTATTATGTCTACCTAGCTATATAGAAGGCCAGCAGTTTCTTCTCTTATTATGTCTACCTAGCTATATAGAAGGCCAGGCGTTTCTTGGAATTCGTTTGTGCAAACATCAGCTCTGAATTTGCTTGTTTTCCAGCTCGATTTCTTACAATTGTAAACAGCCTTGATCTGTTCACATTACTCTTTATTCAATTTATCAAATTGTCGTGCATTGCATCATACCTCAAAATATTTCTGACGAGTTGACTTTTAATCGGCACGTGTTTCGTTTTTAATTTATTATGGTGTTTTAAACATTTCCAGTTTTATCTCGTAGAGAAGTAACCAATTAGTCATTAAACAATAAACAAACAAGCGTGTTCTTACGTAAATTCATTAAATTTGTTTATAAATTAACAACTTAAACAAACGATAAACATCTTAAGATACGATTTATACGTGATAAACTTTTTATTCTCATTAATCGGTTTTATTTAGCATTGTTTATGATTAACATTAATTTTTATTTTTCGTTGTTACAGAGCGAGTCGAGCTACACCTCTTCGGAAGAGGGCTGTGGCGGCGGAGAACGCCACGCTGTGCTTAGCTACGAGCAAGTGCGGCGATTGAACGACGTGATGGATGAAGTGGTTGCTATACACGGACGCGGAAACTTCCCTACTCTTCACGTAAGGCTGCGCGAACTGGTAGCGGGAGTCCGCGCGCGCCTCGAAGCCTCCCAGACCACTGGAGGCGCGGGCATCACGGTCCGCGACGTGCGCCTCAACGGTGGCGCCGCCAGCCACGTCCTGGCCGACCGCCCGCAACCATACTCCGACATCGACCTCATCTTCACTGCGGAGCTACCGACTGCGCGCCACTGTGATCGCGTCAAAGCCGCAGTCCTCGGTCATCTCTCCACTCTCCTCCCCGCCGCGACACCGCGTCGCCGCGCGACGCCGGCCGGCCTCAAGGAAGCTTACGTCTCCAAAATGGTGCGCGTCAACTCTGACGGCGACCGCTGGTCGCTCATTTCACTGGGCAATTCCCGCGGTCACAAGTCAGTGGAACTGAAATTCGTCGACACCATGCGCCGTCAGTTCGAGTTCTCCGTCGACTCATTCCAAATCGCTCTGGATTCGCTGCTCGCGTTCCACGAGTGCGCTCAGTTGCCGATCGGAGAAAACTTCTATCCGACCGTAGTCGGCGAATCCGTGTACGGAGACTTCAGTGAGGCGCTCCACCATCTAGCTGAGAAGCTGATTGCAACTCGACAACCGGAAGAAATACGCGGCGGTGGCTTGTTGAAGTACTGCGCGTTATTGGCTAAGGGTTACCGACCGGCGCGGCCGGACAAGATAAAAACCCTCGAGCGCTACATGTGCTCAAGATTCTTCATAGACTTTCCGGAGCTCGGGCAGCAGCGCGCGAAGCTCGAAGCATACCTCCGGAACCATTTCGTGGGCCGGGAGGAGGAGGCGCTAAAACACAGGTAATAACCAAACGTTAAATATACAAACTATTGTTTACAGTAGTCCGTATAACCCGAGTTAGGGTCAGAATGCAAATTCATTTACATTTGCATATTGTAGCAAGCGTACTTCACTTCATAGCAACGTTCACATGTATACAATTCTGTCCTTCATTTTAACTACGCCTCGTTATACTGGTTTTTCCCGTAACTGTACGCATCGACATAACAGAATAAGTGTTATAAAATACTTTATTATTTTAAAACCGATTACATATACTAAAATCAGACGTAGGAGTAACCGAAAGATAAACAGAAGCAAGTTTTAGTAATGTAACGTTACTGTACCGACGCAGGTACCTGACGCTGTTGCACGGCGTGGTGCGGGAGTCGACGGTGTGCCTGATGGGGCACGAGCGGCGGCAGACGCTGGCCCTGATCGAGGCGCTGGCGTGCCGCGAGCTGTGCGCGCGCGCGCCGCTGCTGCTGCCCGCGCTGCCGGCGCTGCCCGCCATGCCCGTGCTGCAGCCGCCCGCCGGCTACTACGTGTGCGTGTGCGCGGCGTGCGCGTGCGCCGCGTGCGCCTGCGCCGCGTGCTGCGACTGCTGCCGGCCCGCGCTGTGCCCGGCGTGACCCGCCCCGGCCCGTCCCGGCTGCCCTCCCGCGCACTCGATCTTACCTTCCTTATCGATCGACCATGAATTTAGTGCCAAATGTATATAATATTGATAAAAAAGATATATGTATATGTATGATTCGACGCTGTCCCGTAGGCGAGTGTGATTGTATATAGTGTAGGATTTCGCGCTTCCCATCTCTCGGATCTATTCTTTCGCGACCCGAGCGAGCGCTGTCGAGCCGGTAAGGGGTCGGCGATCGCCGTTCGCGCATGGGAAAGACGGTTTACACTACGTCAATTCGATGTTGCTCATACGACAATGATCAATTCTCGTCAATTCGCGTTGCGGCGACTGGTCGATCGTCCACGGCCGCCGGGCGCCGAGCGTGCCCGAGCGCGGCCGAGCGTGCCCGAGCGCGCCCGAGCGCTCCCGAACGCGGCGCGGAGCCGACGCACCGCACTGAAGGCTGAGCGAGCCCCTATTAACTCACACGCTGCAATTCTTCAATTTGCCAATTATTTTATTCAAAACACTAATTATCTAGGTGTATAAGAACGATGGAAGCATATAACCGGCTAAGGATAATCAATGCGTGGAGGTAATTTCTAGTCGTACTCCTTTCGTGTTGATAAGTTAATATGTTAGCAGTACGAAAATTATTTTTCACGTGACGATGGACGCGACGTTAGGAAGTAAGCCCGAGTCGATGGTCTGCCTATAAAAAGACTAGTTAGTTATTTTTAAGCTTTGTATGTAAAATTTGTCTCCATAATATAGTGGCATGTCTCTCTCCGTTGATTCCACGGAATATATACCGCAGTGAGACGGTTTGAAAAATACCAGGACAAGATAATTAGATTGAAATCAATAATTCCTACGTTCTCACTTGAAACGCGTAAACGAAAAACAAAATGCCGGAAAATATTATAAAAACAAATCCGGCCCTGTCGAATGGCCTTCAAAACGCGAACGATTCCGTTCTGTCATATTACTTACTATTATACGAATATTTGTGATTGTGAACAACTGGCCGACGCGGGGATAGGTACCTGTAAGGGTTCGTTTACATCTACAGACATATAATGTGTCAGACACGTGCCGTAGCAGACAAAAAGATCTCCTATACAAATGTGTGTATCTACCATAACACAATCGCGCCGTACCAGTCAAGAAATTGAACAGAAATATATGGTTTTGTCTGCCACCACCCTTGTCTGACACGCTCACTGTCTGTAGATATAAACGGGACCTAACGATGAGACGCAAGGGTCTCCTAACAGAGATCAGAGAAAATTCCCGTATCTTAACGTGGAATATAAAAAGCTATTTTACTATTGTATTTATAAACTTGAAAGATTGTATGTATACATTTATCGTTCGTGATAGCTCTAGTATTGTATACGGCTTGGCGTGCAGTAACAAATTAAGATAAATATAATCAAAAAAAATATAAAAAACACAAAAAAATATATAAACTAAGGTGTGTACAATATTAAAGTTGACTCTTTTAATAATAAACACCATATAATGAATATTTTAAGAGCGTTTACAAGTAGTAAAGTCATAGTAACAGAGTACTTAGACGGTTTCTTTTAATTTTTAAAAGTCTCAATAAAACAGTAGATGGTATGAAAAAAAATGTGATTTACTTGTTGTAGAGTTAATGTAATGTTGTCGATGAATATTATACTTACATAACATTATTATGTAGTTAAATTCAATAGAGAGATATATTAATATTGTTGTATATTACCGATATAGTTATACGAATGATGGTGTAAACAGTGTCCGGCCAATACTGAAAGTTTAATGTAATGCCAATGCGTATTAAACGTTTAATACTAGTGGTCTAAGATCCGAACTAGGCCCGACCTTCACCCGTCCGTTTAATGGATGAAACCTATTTTATATCAAATTTAGCATGTTAAAAAATATATCGTAAGTGGGTGAGCTAAAAAAGTCCTGACCAGACTATTTTTAATTTAAAGTTCAAAAATACTTAGTATGAGAATGTATGCCATGAATTTCTTTTAAAATGAGCCTTTTCCTCCAGTTTGTCATATATCATTCTTTTGCAGAGTTCGATCCTTTTAAGCGACACTATCAGACAGCATAATAATACAGCATATGTTTTTTCTGTAAAAATCACCTATTCTTTTTCAAAAAATCACTCTATATTATTATACTATCTCATAGTGTCGCTTATAAGGATAAAACTTTGAATAGGAACAGTATAAGACAAACTAAAGGAAAAGGCATTTTTAAAGAAACTACAATGTTTTTTCTTACTTTTGCATACTAACCATTTTTGAACATTTAATTAAAAATAGTCTGGCCAGAATTTTTAGGCAACCCACTCACGATATATTTTTTACTATACTAAATTTGATACAAAACAGGTTTCATCCATTAAACGGATGGGTAAAGGTCGGCCCTACTTCGTATCTCCTACTATAGTGTTTCTTGTAAGCTATGTTTATCCGAAGTGTCAAGTACAATCCTCTTCTTAATTTAAACTTCGGTACAATGAACGATTTTATGAACGAATTTTCTACTTGCTCACTATCGAACCAAAATTTTAGATCTCATTTTTATTAGCCTCTTGAAATTTTATTGGGAATTTTAATTTGGCGATATAGTTACCCATTTTGTTTTAGTAATACGCTTGCAAGTTCTTGTTGTGTCGCTGCTTTCTACCCATAAAATAAACTAAAAAGGTTGCATACGTCTAGAATCACTCGGAACTACAAACGATACTTAAAAAATATCTTGCTTTTAAACTAATGTGTGCGTAACCGCCGCCGTGTGCGTGCACAATGTCTGTGTGTAAACTTGTTTAAACCACAGATAACTTATGGCAAGAAATGCCAAATTAGATTAGATTTTTGAAATATATTTTTTGATATCTCGCGAAGCTGATTGCCAATCTAGACATATGCAATAACAGTTGTAAAATTAAACGAATGTTACTGTTCTTGACTGAGAGATTAACTAAAGCTTTTAAACGTGACTTTATTGAAAGTTTATACATAGCAAATTAAACTTTAAAATTCTCTGTTTGTCTTATATCTTAATTGTTCTAGCACTAAGAGATTTTAAGACACATTATCAGGCATAACGACGTTTGTATGTATTTCTGTATGGGCTGAATGCAGCACAAATGCATTAAAATTATCTAAATTATACATACCATAGTTGACGTATTTGTCTGTACTTAGTAATAAATGAAGTACATAATGTAGCTAACGGACTTAAACTATATTCCATTTTAAATAAGAATGAATGTAAAATTATTATCACTAGTATTAGCTATATTGAGACAGACGCCTAATAGTATGAGAGCCGCTCGCATAACTTCTACTTCCGTCTAATTTTCAACTGAAATACATTTTAATGAGTAATTTTTAATAGAGGACAATAGTTACGCCAGATTCCCTATCAAAACTAGACAAATATACTTTTCAATTAAAAATAATATTCGAATTATAATTTAATGGATGTTAAAAATAAACTGTAATTATTTTTAACATCATTAATGTAATTCATTAAAGTGCAGATTGACTTAGAAGTCATGCTTCCGGGTCTTAGGCTATAAGTTGTGTTTTGTGGTATTTTCGAAGGATGTTTTGATGTCTACTTCCTTAAATCTTACGAGGGCTTACTGTACCAACTTGTACACGACTCAAATGTAAATATATTTGCAATGTTTGTCAGCCTGATACGAGTATCATAAAATGTTCAGCATTGAATAAACGATAATAAGATTTTTAATCGTAGATTCTAGTAACCGAAACTTTTTTATGTGACATATTGAACGAAACAAAGACATTACTGTTGTCACTTTTGCTCCTATAAAATATTTGCGATACTATCTCTTTCCAAATATCAAAACTGTCGCATCAAGGACCTATTTAGTATCTACGATTAAAATCTGCGAATGACAGAAATTTTATCATATCTATATTTGATTAGTAGAGTGTTATAGTGTCGGGTTTGTTGGTACAGTAAGCCCTGAGCTATGATTCTATATTAAAGTATATTGGCATAAATAAGCTGTTAAGAACACAGATAAAGTAACCAAATAGACTTTACTCGATATTTCTGTTTTACATCAGACAAAAATAAGTAATGTAAAACCACGCCATCGAATACTGTTGCGTTTGTTATACAGCGTACAATCCGGTCCAATGTATGCAGCCTAAAATATTGATCTTACGCAGTCTGAAGCGGATTTGACAGTGTTATCTATATGAAACTTTTGAAAGTATACTGCTTTTGACGTGTTTGAGAAAACAGTTCAGAGTGCATTTTTAGCGGAGGACGGAAGTGACGCGAACCGCTAACACATAATTTTTAGCGGGGGACAAAAGTGACGCGAACCGCTAACACATGATTTTTAGCGGGAGACGGAAGTGACACGAACCGCTAACACAGCTTTTATCGGCGGACTGAAGTGACGCATATCGCTAATACAGTTTTACAGGGATGAAAGTTACACGCTAACGTATCGCAACTTATTTTTCTATTGTAAGTCTATTTGGTTACTCAATCTGTGGTTAAGAACTACCTCCTTGTAAACTTAAAAGTCCGATGAGTGTATTTTGCGATTGTCCTCTTTTGGCGGTACTTACGCTCGTTGAATGAGAATTTATTTTGACTAGCTATGTCTTTTAAAGTATATTTTAATAATCGTATACCTAACTTGTTGTATTGGTTATGAAATGTTTATGAACTTTAATCGTAGATGATTATAATATTAGCGATAACAGAACATATTAAAGTACATAATTAGATAGTTTAGTCTCCAAAGCTTAAGATTAAATGTTGATCCATAGCTAGTCACTATAAATTTTGATATCTCCTCTACGAACTGTTTTAATATGTACAAAAAAGTGTCAAATAATTTTACTTCAATATTTAGACTTGACCAGAAGCCTAGTCAAGGTTGTATTATTATGAATCAAAGTAACTTGGCCTAAAGAACTCTTCCAGATTTTTTGTGAAAACGCTTCCATTATATGATCTTGAATTTTGAAGTACGAAATGTTTATTCAGAGAGACATTGCAATACGTATAGCTTAAGGTTTTATTTTTCTATAGTTACCATCAGTTTTCAGCTAGCCTTATTTTAATTGTTAATTTTTAATTCTATTTTTGAGCACTGGTCAGCGGCGCTTGTGTGCTTCAGTAAAGTTTACGGTCTTTTTGAATCGGTTGGAGATTTTTTTGGCTCAAAAGACAATTAAAACGTGATCTTGAGTTAGATGTGATCGGTTTGGTGTATTTTGGAAACGATCGAAATGGAGTACGGAAATATTTTCAGGAGCGTAGGTTTTCAGAAATTCGGATTAAATTCTAATATGAAAATTGTTTACTGAAATATAAGACTTTGACTTTATCGTGCAGTTTCGCAATCCTGAAATATGTATAAAATACGCATGAGCGAAAACAAAGCATTTATATATAAATTTTTATTTTTTGTATAGAAAATACAGCAGATTAAAAAATACGAATCTTAGTGGGAATGGGAGTTTGTATATTAGTATTTTTGTAAACTGAGAACTTGTTTATAGATTAGTTTTGAATCAAAAAAGTCAGATTAAAATTTTCTTCGTGTTTATTCTGTAGATGTAAGGTATTGAAGAATTGTTAAAGCATGCAAGCGCCCATAAAGCGTTAGTTTCAAAATCCCTTAGCGAAAATAACCAATAGCGATTCGACATTACGATAATATTAATCCATTTAAAAATGTAAGTCATTTTGCAACACTCGATAGCGTTTTAGGTACTAAGTATTTTTTTAAATTTGTATGGGCATTTAACTTTGAACTAATATTGGCAATCATTGGCAAATGTTTGTTAAGTTTTTGATGTTTAAGTTAAAATGATAATTTTCGTGCTATAATCAAAATTACATAGAATATTCTTCAAATATTAATTGAGTTTGGTTTATTGGATTAACGTTATCAAGATACTACGGGATCAGATAGTAAAAGCCGAATGTTCAAAAACCACCTACCTTATCGAACATACATCAAACATAACGATATGTATATAAACTTACTTTTACGCTACTACATAGATATAACAAAAGTTACAAACCAATGCGAAAACGCTGACTACACAAAAGTAATGTCACCTTTGGCCAGATCATGTGACTGATCGATCACAGCGCACTGTAACGATGTTTGTCTGCTCTCCAATAATATCATCGATAGGAAGAAAGCATAAAGTTAAAAATACGCGTTTATAAATAACCTTGTATTATCTTATACGTTAAGTCATCAACAATTTTGTCTAAATTAGAAAATGTGAATCGCTATTGTTTAGACGCCGGGTTTAAGATACGCTGTGTCGCGAGCCCGCTCATATGTTTAACGCGGGGCCCCGACAAACCGACTCTCTAGTTAAGGGTTTGCTAGAACATAACAGCTTACATCGTATAAGCTTAAATTATAGGTTATCAAATATATTTACATTTATAATTATCATTATATTTTTTTCTCTTCCAAGTTGCCCGTTTCATAAGCGTTCAGACGCTGTTGTCGGGTTACATGATTACTATATATTTGTGAGGAGTTTTAAGCTATTGTAAATTTTACAGAAAACTAAATAAAAAATGTTGTGAAAATAAATTATAAAAAAGTGATAAACAGTATATGTGTTTGTTTTTTTATCCCTCGCTATACTCTCACCCGTACTCACCCACTCACTCAGTAAGACTGTTAGGATCTACAAATAAAGATAATATCGTACGTAAGTGCTTACTATCAGTTAATTGACACGTCATTTAGATCCAATACAAAACTACAACGATATATTTATCAAAGATCTACATTTTTATACTGAGACACATTTTTTATATAACATGGAAGTAACAAACGAGCATGCAGTCCACCTGGTGGTAAGTGGCTACTGCCGCCCATGGACA
>DWNM01000350.1:0-11470 GCA_018250375.1 Narcosius parisi helen
AGGAGACCCGTGCCCAGCAGTGGGATAGAAATGAGTTGACGATGATGATGATGATGAATTCCCACTAGTACTACTATTTCTTTCTATACTATACTATTTCTTTCTGTCTTACGAACTATTTCTTTTATATGCAATACTGCGTAACCTACTTACAAATTAAATACGGAAATATTGATAAGTATTACTTGAATTAATTTCAATTAATGTTGAAAGTGCCCGCAAGCTCCAATACAGTAAAGAACTTTATTGCGGTGTCCATTGTATCATGCAGAAAGAATGCACAAATGAAATGACTCACCTGGTCGAATTTATCAACATAATATATTGCGAGTTGTCCAAATAGAACTGCTTTACAAAAAAGGAAACCAGTATGAACTTGCTGCTGACGTAAATCATTTGTCATCTGTGAAAAGATAGAACCCCTCGGCCATGTATGTCTCACAGACCACACCCTTCAAACCAGAATACTGCAGCGCTTAACAGTGCTGTTATTAGGCAGAAATAGGTGTGGTGGTGGTGCCTCCGGAGTCGAACCTCAAGGGGTTCTGCCACCTTTTTTTTAATTAAACTAGGGATAAGGCAAAGGAAAGCAAAGGAAGAGCCCCATGTCATAGCGCTCCGGGAATACCTCAGGAGGAACCTTCATTCCACATCTTGCTTATACGAGGAAAAAATGACCATGCAAACCGAACTGGAGAACCGCCACGAGTCCAGTTGATGCGGATGGAACCTTCAATATTCTATCTATATTATATCTACTTCAAAACAAATATGACAAAATTTCGCAATCTACACGTGACATCGCATTTTTATCCATTACTTTTGTAGCTAAACTGTCCTATTTGCATTCCAATGGTTTTATGACGCTATTAAAACGTGGCAGTTATCTCTACGTAAATTGGTTTTTGTTTGCAAACGCCTGTAATCTATATGTTCCATGGTCACAGGTGAAAGTGTTTTTGTCCAAGCTGTTAGCCCGTTTTTCAACGCGTAGTTTAGTAGTACCTACCAATTAGAGACGTGACATTTCCGAAATGAAACTATTCAAAATGCAAAATACAAAATATTTTGTATTTTAATTACGTTTTGAGAAAAGCATTTTCTTTTTCATTTAAAATACTTTTCTGAACGTATTTAATATTTACAAAATGCTTTTTTGGTGGGTCTTGTTAAAATCTTTCACTCAAACTAAAGAAAAAATATTTTGCCAAGAAACGGGACCCCCTGCGCCTAACCACAAACAGTGGCGTTTGCATTACGTAAAACAGTCGCGGCATTACGAATTAATCGCTGAACATCGATATAAAAAATAATTAAAAGCAATAAAAGCATTTTGTTTTGAAAATACGTATTTTGCATTTTGTATTAGAAATAGCAAATTTAGAAAGTATTTCCATTTTGTATTTAAATACATTTTATAAACCATTTTGCACATCTCTATCCAATGACATGATGCCAGTGGTACACGATTTTAAGAATTGGCTAATAACGGATCGTCTTTAAGCGGTTAACTGTTTCAAATTGATTCGACTCTTAATTAAATAATTGCATGAATAGTTGGAGTTCCTTCACGGTTTTTAGCTTTCTTAAAAGCTGCGTAGTTTGGTTAATTTCATAAAACTTATGTTGAATGCCTACATTATCATATTGAGCTCGTATTAGTGCATTATATTATTAATATTATATTATATATTAACATCGTACTATTATTTCTGCTTAAACTTTTTAAACAATGAAAGTAGAAACAAGTATCCAAAAAAAAAAAATTGAAAATACGCATTTAAAATGAAATAAAAAATAAGACTTAAAACAAACACGCTAAGAATTTATTGATCCTGACATTCCTGATAAGGATAATAGGAAACCGTTATCAAATTATTGCATTGTCATCGGTCCTTGGTACGTGTGTAAAGTTCCAAATTAATCAGACTTCTGGAAATTGGTGAAAATTGAGCTCAAAGATTCCGTTACATATATACATAGATACAACCCAAGCTAATAAAAGCGCGTTAACAAAGTGGTCTAAATCAACAAAATTTCCCCTATGACCCCGGCCAAAATATCAGGCAGCGACCACCCCTAATAGAATCGTTATACCTACCTATTCAATGATTGGATTTCATCGATGTATCTACACCCGACTGCCCGAAGGTTGACTGGCAGAGAATATAGTAATTAAGTCCACCTTTGTTCCTGCATTATTGTAAGGTTCGTTGAAAAATAAATATATGAGTAAAACAATGGAAATATTAGAAGTTATTTGGAGTAGGAATAGATAGCGATTACATATATTAATCACGTAGTACGTGGTATAGATAGGCAACTTATTCCAGGTAAAACCATACATGTAGATGTACTCCACAGAAAGATATGCGTATGAAATTTGAAGTGTTACTATATGACGAGGCAATCAACTTAGATTTAATACTTAGTCTTGTCCACTCTACAAGCCGGCTACATTACAACTTGGTTACAACATCTTTAATTAAAATAAATGTCATACAAGCCTTATAATCGTATACTTGTAGATAGAGATGTGACATTTTATAAATAATAGTATTTAAAATTCAAAATACAAAATATAAAATACCTATTCCTATTTTTTATTTTAAATACTTTTTGAGAAAAGTTATTAAGTCTTATTAAATACTTTTTGAGTTTTAGTCATTAAATACTTTTTTAAGAAAAGTATTTTGTGTTCTATTTGAAATACTTTTCGGGACATATTTTATATTTGCAAAATGCAAAATACTTTTTTTGGTACGTCGTGTCAAATTCTTTGTCTTATAAACTTTCTTTGGAATGATCAGGCTCTTGTTAATCGACGACCCAAATATTTATTCCTCAATTGATTAATATTATTATTATTATTTTCTGTACATATTCAGTGATTATTTCGCGATGTCGCAACCGATGGACATACATAAAAATAATTAAAAGCAATAAAAGAAAATTATTTTACAAAAGTACTTTAAAAATACCTATTTTGCATTTAGTATTTGAAATACAAAACGAAAAACTATTTTGTATTTTGCGTTTGAAATAACAAAATTGAAAAGTATGCATTTTGTATTTAAATTCATTTTATAAACCATTTTGAACATCTACTTATACAGTATACAGCGTATGACACATACATGAACCTAAAACCTGTGTGTGCATATTTATTTACGAAGGATACTATTTGTATAACGCAAAGGTCGCACAGCTGGTCAGGTCATGGTTAGCATCTACAGTTTTCTGTACTATGTTACTTAACACATCCTACGTCTACTTTAAACGAGCAATACTTGTATAGGTATATATATATATTTGCTTGTAATTGGTTTCTTTGTAACGGTTCTACGATATATACCCATTTTTTAATTTATATAGTCTTACCTATGGTTTAAGATCCGAAGTAGGCCCCACCTTCGCCCATCCGTCTAATGGATGAAGCCTGTTTTATGTCAAATTTAGCATGTTAAAAAATTTATTGTGAGTGGGTTGGCTAAAGACATCCTGGCCAGACTATTTTTAATTTAAGGTTCAGAAACGGTTAGCATGAAAATGTATGAAAAAATATGAATTTTCTTAAAAATAAGCCTTTTCCTCCAGTTTGTCACATATCATTCCTTTGCAGAATTTGATCCTTATAAGCGACACTATCAGATAACGTAATAGTACAACATGTAATTTTTTGAAAAAAAAATGGCCATTTTTACAGCAATATGTTCTAATATTTGTTATAATTATACAAAACTTAAAAAAATATTAGCGTAGTGATTGGAACGCGGCCTCTCAATTGAGGGGTTCGAGATATGAATCCCAGGCATGCTCAGGCACCTCTCATTGTTTCAGTTATGTGTCACTTGCTTGTGAAGGAAAACATTGTTAGGAAATCTACATACCCGAGAGATCTTTAAAAAAATGTTCTAAATGGTCTGTAAAATCTACCAATTCGCACTTGGTCAGAGCGGTGGACTATGGTAGACGTATCCAGCAATGGGACAGCAATGAGTTGATGATAATGATGTTAGTACGAATAAAATAATTCTTAAGAGTGAAATAAAATAATTAAATAAATTAATTAAAAGAATAAAATAATTCTTAAAGTAATTCTTAAGAGAAATAAATGATCTTTAAACATAAAATAATTCTATGGAAATAAATTATTCCTAAACTAATACCTTTTAGTTTTTTAATCCATGTTCCCTATCAATTTATAGTATCCAATCTTGTTCAAATGTCCGTTCTTTTTAATTCCGTTTTTTTAAAGTCTTGATGGTATCCTCGAATAGTACGGTGAAGGCGACCTAACTGATAGTTACTGATTATAGTAATTCATTATTGCCTTACTAGGTGTAGTTGGTATTTGACTTTTGTGGAAACTAACATGGTCAAAGACACAAAATTAATGTTAACATCTATAAGGTTAGTCAAGTACATGTGCGCCTCGCTGTTCGGTACTGAAGTACTAAAAAAGTTTAGTGGACGAAAACTTTACTTGAAATAGTATTTTTATGTCTATCTTAATTGGTAGTGTTTGTATTTGAAGGTAGTGCTAAAGACTTAAGTTATATTTATGAGATGTTCTCGCTTAGCCCTTAGAAGTATTTCAAATTTATATTAATATTCGCATATTAATCATCATAAATAACAAACGTCCAAACGTAAAACTTTCATGTTTATAATATTTATTATGCGATAAGATAATAAGATTACACGTCGTCGTCATCATCAACCCATTACAGTCCCACACACCAAGAGAAGGATTAGCCCATAGTCCACCGTGCTGGCCAAGTGCGAATTGGTAGACTTCACATACCTTTGAGATTGTTTTTTAAAGATCCTATAAGTTTTCCTTCACCGTTAAAGCCAGTGATAATTATTTTCTAATACGCATATAACTTCAAAGATTAGAGGTGCGTGCCCGGGATTTGGACCTACGACCACTCGATCGAGAGGCCGCGTTTCAACTACTAGGCTATCACTGCTTCAAGATTACACGTACTTATAACTTTATGCGACGAGTGAAGTCGTGAGTCACAGATAGTATCAGACATATAGGAATTAGTAACAAACGCCCACCTATTTGAATAAACGCCTTCAATTATGAAATCGCAGTCACATGATGCTGACAAAATATTTGGAATGTAAAGTATGAATTGCAAATTACCAACTTTACATACAATTTGCTGTCAAATTTTTTAATAAAAGCTGATGTTATGGTACAACGATCGTATCCTGTTTGTATGAAATAAAAAAAATAAACGTCTTTTGTTTTTATATTTCCGGGTTAAAGACGAAAACTAGTAGTGAATTAATACACACAGTGGTCGAAATTCGACCATAAAAATTATCCTCGCACACCTTCTCTACTATGAACTTTATCTATGCTATCTCACAGTTCTCCGTGTACGCAATATTCCTAAAATTATACTTAAAGTTTTGGCTTCACGTATTAATACATAATTATAGTAGGAAAAACGAAGTAGGGCCGACCTTCACCCATCCGTTTAATGGATGAAACCTACTTTATGTCAAATTTAGCACATTAAAAATATATCGTGAGTGGGTTGGCTGGAAAAATCCTGGCCAGACTATTTTAAATTTAAAGTTCAGAAATGTTTAGTATGAGAATGTAATAAGATGATTTTTATTAAAAATGAGCCTCTTTCTCCAGTTTGTCATATATTATTCTTTTGCAGAGTTTGATCCTTATAAGTGATACTATCAGACAGCATGTGATTTTTTTTAATTGGTCATTATTACAGAAAAAACACGACAAACTTAAGGAAAAGGCTCATTATTAAGAAAATTCACCTTTTTCATACATTCTCATACTAAACATTTTTGATCTTTAAATTAAAAATAGTCTGGCCAGGATTCTTTCAGCCAACCCACTGACGATATATTATTTAACATACTAAATTTGAGATAAAACAGGTTTCATCCATTAAACGGATGGGTGAAGGTGGGCCCTACTTCGGATCTTAGACCATAAGCATTATTTGCTTTTTATTAAAATACACATAAAATATTCTATTTTTGAAAAATAAATTTGCCATTTTTTGTCTGTGATTACAATTTGACGTCATTACGTGTGACGTCATTACACACGAAACATAAATTGTTTGCTGTTAGAGTTTGAGCGTTATTCGGTTCTAAAATATTTTGATTAATTTAGATTTCACAACTGTAGTCATAAAAGCTAAATAACTTTTAATTTTTTCTCTAAAGAATTCGTATAGTAGCTTCGTAGTTAACTTATTTAATAATACAAATATGAATATACTAAAACACTTTCCCAAAAAGTGTTAAATAGCCAATTATATCGACGTAAGAATTTATCTTTTGAATAAGAGGATGGCAAAAGCTCTTATGTACGACAAAATTAAATACAATGCAAGAAATCTTAATAAAGACACATAATAGTATGCGCTAGTAATAAGTCGGATTGGTCTCAAGTACATAGCGGATATAGAATACAAGACATAAAATCTCTCAGTAAAACAACATTTTACGTCCAACGTCTTCTTGTGAAACAGGATATTATCCGGGACAATATTATAGTATTACTGGGAAACTCTGTATTTATAAAAATATGTCACAGGAGTGCTAGCTTCTCAGTATTTCATAGAATTTAATTTCGTATTTCTCAGGAACTACAATCAAGTTGGTTACTAATAAAGTCCTATGCGCACGATTCAACTAACGCACTATATTAAATAATCAAACAATCCATGTTTAGGCTGTCAAAGATCTTTGGTAGGCAAAATTTGGATAGACAGTATTAATAACCGGCGTATGTACGTAGACACTCAAGTGTAACACATACTGGTAGATCCGTGCAGTGGTCGAAATTCGGCCATAAAATTATCCTTACACACCCCTACTACAAACTTTAACTATGCTAAATATCACATTTCTCCATGCGCGCAATATTTGTAAAATTATACCGAATGCTTTCGGAATTATTAATATATAGATCACTCTTTAAAAACATCTTTTTCTAGCTTCCTGTTGTTATGGCGCCTGAGACGTGAAAACTTTATTCTCGCTGATGACAGTGCACCTGACTCTGAAATAAGTTACCTACTTCGTCTGGACTTACAGACCAAATTAGAATGCCTTTCTAATATTGCATAACCAAACCGTTGAATTACTCCTTTTAAGGAGTCCTTCTTTTGAAAACGTCTGTGGCGGTGATGCATATGAATTTCATTACGATAGCATGTTAGTTGCTTCCATAAGCTATACCTTTTATTAACGATGCGTTATAATACCTTATAATACGAGCCTTATAATATTATCATTTCAAAATTATTCCAGATCTATTTATCTTTGGCTGCTGCCAGACAATACAAGGTCAGTGCAGACAATGGCTGAACATTTCCTACACGACAATTAATGGTGATTATTATTGCAGATTATACGCATGGCGTGCTCAAGACGAGAACAAATCGACGCACGCAAACTTTTAAATCTAGCAAAGTAATAGCTGTGATGCACACATTCATAAACAATCTACAGTAGGTACTCTTAGATTCCGTGACATTCGTTCTTTAACATTGCGAGATACTGCTCGATTAGAGGCAATTGAGGTACTTTTTAATGTTTCTAACATTATTGTTGCCTGTCGGTTACAGGCTAACACGTATTTCCTCATTCGGAAAACCAGTCTCGTTATATTTATACGTATAGATAAAATTAGGATTGCTTATGTCTGTTATACAGAATTGAAAAATTTGGGAGAGGTTGAACCAAAATTTCTCATCCAAAATGCAGAGGAATTTATAGGAAACACCAAATTCAACTATTTTTATTACAAAAATATTTTTTGATTACTGTATACAATTTCACAATATCGCTTTCATCATCAAAATTTAGTTTAGTTACAGTAGTAACATTTGAGGAGCAGCCTGGTCAAGAACATTAAACAGTATTACATCAATGACTTCTATAAGAGGACGTAAGGCCTACAGTAGGGCCTCGATCTGTGACCAGTAATAAAACATAATATATGGGTCGCAGTAATTGTGGTTTACTATAACGAGCTTGCCTTCTTGAGGTCTGTAACCTCTGAGTTTAGAGTTAAAAGAAGAATTAAAATAAGCCGCCAACAACAGCATCTTGATTACGACACAGTTACGACGTTGTCACAATAGACAGAGAACATAACTCAGGAGTATTTACGTACGACCTTCTTATTAATTGTGAGAATCGTTTAAATCACCAATTGTAGTTGACGCTGCCATGCTTATCGGCGTTTAGAAAGTGCAAGTTATCTCAGTACTTTCACGATCTAAACAATAACACTTCATCAGTATTGTGACATCATTCTACGCTACTTTGTTTCACTTCATTTCTTTATTTGATAATTCAAGCTCGAGATGAACGTTGTACCGTATCGCCCTTCACCGCTTTTCGTGTTGTGAAATCATTTTCATAAAGAATCTCATTATAATAAAGCAAATCCTGAGGATGTGAGTTTTAGCATTTTTATTACCGTTCTATTCCATAATCGCTACAATTATTCCGTATTCTGACATTAGTGAATACATTTGAAGAGTTCTTGGACTAATTAGCCACTGTGTGTAACGTATTAGACATTCAGTTACGTAAAGTCGGGTGTTAAGTTTGTTTATCATTATGTAAT
This sequence comes from Narcosius parisi helen, assembly GCA_018250375.1. NCBI lineage: Eukaryota > Metazoa > Arthropoda > Insecta > Lepidoptera > Hesperiidae > Narcosius > Narcosius parisi. The sequence continues at coordinate 8,642 of DWNM01000350.1, forward strand.
TTACGAGCGAGCGGTCGAGTGCACTTCGTTTTTGTCGTGGTTCATGGTGTGCGACCAGGGATCGACATGTAATTACAGTACTCAATGTTTTTATTGAAGCGTCATTTTCTTCGTACCTTACTTCACGATTTGCTGCACTGCAAGAAATGATAGTGCATTTCCTTTGAGTGTACCATTTTAACAATTACCTTGAATGTCTTGAAGCATAATCATTCGAAAAGCTTTCATGTCTTCCGACTCGGCGGATGATAATGGAACGGTTTTACTACGGACTTGCCATTGTTTTCTTGTAATTCTAAGTAGAGTTGCAAAGATATTGCTAAACGAAATTATAGATGCAAATATATCAATATGTTCTCACATTTCTGGCTTCACCACCTAGTGTCCTATCTTGCAAATACCAGAAGTTTAATTTCGAATTTAATTGGGATCTAACAATGTGAATAGTGCAACTAAAAATCACCAGGCCAAGGAGCTCACCCTGCCGAAAGTCAACGAAAGATAATATGGAAAGGATTCGGACATTAACGAATAAACGGATGGAACATTTTTTTAGTTTATAATGCTAACACGATAATTTCGATGATATGCGGGAAATGTATCGACATTTAAGTTACAATCAACTGCGATTAAAACTGTCATAAAGATGAAATAAGTGGCAGTTAGGATATTAGTGATAATGCCAATTCTTGTCATAGGGCCTGCTTTTGAAGTAAATATAAATCGTTTTATTTTGGTTTCGTAAAATGTATTGTATTGGCTTCTAAAAATTATCGATAGATATTCATCGATCTCCAAACCATTCCACATCCCTAATTCCAAGTTCCAAGTAACAGTACCAGGAAAAATCCAGGATTAAATGTAATGCAGATGAGAACTTGAGAAAAATATTTTATGTAGATGATACAATCACAGTAGCATACGGAACTGCAGTATTTCTTGTTGTAAGTAGTGAACATTGTAAGCCATGGAAATCTTTAACCAAGTGACAGATGCGTTGCTACCCTTGATGACTAAGTTGGCACAAGATAAGTTGATCGCTTGCTTAGTCAGAATTCGTTTGAATGGAAATAATTATATTTTATTAATGATGCCAATGCCAAAGAAGTAAAGCCACATGCATACGTAAATAAGCACACATGTGCATTTTCTGGTATTTGTAGGGTAATATGCGCCTGACCCATTAAGCGTGCATTTTGACCCAATCGGAACGCAAACCTTAATAAACAGATCAATTTATTAAAAAAAAGGTTACTTTTAGGATTATTTGTTTATTTTGTGTGACTATATCACACAATACATTAGCCGGTTTGCACAGCGACGGTTCCCATGGAGCGCCAGCCACGTGGGTATGAGAGAGCATGTGAACACTTGTGACACGATTTCCACTTTCTTTTGATTGATTGACGCAAGCGTTCGCAGCTAAATACCTTAGTGAAGCTACCAGAGGTAATATATCACAGTTTTATTAGCAATCGTAGTTGTAGTATACTATTTGTTTAACTCATTTCCCATATTTAAACGCACGGCACTGCGTCATCAAATTCTAGGTCCAGGAATGCAGGGTAATGCACGCCGCAAAACCGAGGCCCTGTGTTTTCACGGGCCGAGGAGGGCGCCGCCGCGGGAGTCCCACTTGCTCGTTGGTGGAACCCGTGTCGAGGTTGAGTCATCTATGAGATACTTGGGACTCATCCTCGACAGCCGTTGGAACTTCCGCGTACATTTCGCGAAATTGGCTCCCCGATTAATGGGGACGGCGGCTGCATTAAAGCGGCTGCTGCCCAACCTCGGGGGGCCTAGTGCAAGCAGCCGCCGCCTATACTTGGGAGTGGTGCGGTCCATGGCCCTATATGGGTCACCCGTTTGGGCGGAGGCCCTGACAAGGCAGAACGTCGCCCTCTTAAGACGTCCACAGAGGGTGATGGCCGTTGGGGTCATCCGGGGATACCGCACCGTTTCCTTTGAGGCGGCGTGTATACTGGCGGGGTGCCCTCCTTGGGACCTGGAAGCGGGGGCCTGCGCTGCGATGTATCGATGGCGCGCAGACCTCCGACTCCGGGAGGAACACCCTACGCCAAAAGAAGAGGCAACGCGGAGGTTCCACGCTCTGCAGTCCATGACTAGGAGATGGCGGGAGAGGCTGGCTGAACCAACGGCTGGCCTCAGGACTGTGGAGGCTATCCGTCCGGTGCTAGAGGACTGGACGGACAGACGGCATGGGTCGCTGACCTTCCGGCTGGTGCAGGTGCTCTCGGGACATGGATGTTTCGGGAAGTACCTGTGTCGAATAGCCGGAAGGGAGCCAACCACCCGGTGTCACCATTGCAGCTGCGACGAGGATACGGCGCAGCATACACTGGAGGAGTGTCCTGCATGGGATAGCCAGCGCCGTGTACTCGTCGCGGCAGTGGGGCCAGACCTCTCGTTGCCGACCGTAGTAAAATCTATGGTCGAGAGCGAGAGGTCTTGGAAAGCAGTTAAGACCTTCTGCGAACAGGTGATCTCGCAGAAGGAGGCTGCGGAAAGGGAGAGAGAGAAAACGTCAGACCTCCCTATCCGCAGCCGGAAAACCGGGCGTAGGAGACGGGTTCCCCACGCCCCTTTCCTACCCCCATAACAGAGGCATTGGCCCAGGACACGGGGGTGTCCTGCGCCAAAACAAAAAAAAGCCTCGAGGTGACGCGCGCGGTGTTCCCGCGCGCACCTTAAAGACGAAGGGATGGAGAAGCTCCAGTTCCATCCCGAAATAAGAAGGGCCCGAATACGGGCAAACGCCGTCGGGACTGCGGACGAATACTGTAGTGCACCCGCAGTCCCAACAAAGGG
>DWNM01000351.1:0-11460 GCA_018250375.1 Narcosius parisi helen
AATCGACTGTCAATATTCAGGTTTTCCTTTATATGTTTTTTTTGTAAAAAAATTGTTAGCCTACATTCCATCTTATCATTCGATCTTCTCTGTACATTTAATTTAATCAAGTGAACGAGACGACGGTGAGCAGCGTGACACGTGTTGTAACGCGGGCGACGTGACGTCGTCACTTGCGTGTCGCTCGCCGGTACAGTTTCGGAGTTTGATGAGTTTTATAATGGAGTTTTGATAGATAAGGTTTTGGGATTATGACACTGAAAGTAATAAAACTTTAATATATGTGCATTTTAAGCGACATTAAACCTAAAGGGATGCAAGTTGGAAGGTCTTAGAGGCCGACATGTAATTAGATCCGCTTTGGTGATCTGGTTTAGAATGCTAGGAATGTTTGAATTTTTGTCTTGCTAAGTAAAATTTACATTCATTTTGCAATCCAAACAATGTTCGCTTGATTTGCTAAGAAAACGTTAGAAAGATTACGAGCCACACAGTTTTCCGTGATATTCTCAAAGGCGTTTGAAGTCTACCGACTTGCTTAGCGTGCGTGCGTGAAACGATTATTTACCTTTGGACGATGAATAGGTATTAAATTAGAATATCAGTTATTATTATGTAACAAAATTACTGACTGTTATCAAGTTCATGTGAAATTAAAAGATCGCTGCCGCGTAAGGATGACTGTAATGAATTCTAAATAGAATATGATATTTTGAAGCATTTTTCTACGTGTACATGTCCAAGGAGTGGTCGTTCTCTAAAAGTCTCAGTTTGGAGCTTGTATATATGCAAAGTCAACTTTAGATGACTTGAGAAAAGTCGTAATATCTTGAAGTCATTTAGTTGGAACCGCACAAGGGATTTTCCTAAGGAACCAAAACCACAGTACTAAACTGACAAAATAGAACAGTAAAAGGTGTAATAGTGAGAACAACGAAGAGTTTAAAGATTTAAACACTACACAGTACGGAGAACAAAGACAACATGAATAGTATTAGTGGATTACTTGAAGCCATTAGCATTTAAGATGAGTACTTCTCAGCTTGGCTTATCAACTCGTGCGAACCTCTCAACAAATTTACAACACTAATAAGATAATTTGTGCCTCTATCTCCGCCTACAGCCGTTTATACTTCGCATATCTACATATTTTACTTTGTGAACCTCTTATTTTGGAACACTGTAAGGAACTTGAGATAATATCGCAACATAATGTTGGTAAACTCAGTAAGGAACCCGGTAGCCTAAAATTTTTACTATAAAAGGATTTTGAGGTTTATACCATATGTTAGGTTATAGAAAGAATTTTTATCATATCTTTGAATTATTAGATGCTGGCATTTGACCCTCAGACCCTCCCTCCCAATTGACAGGCCGAGATTCAAACTAGGCTATCAATATACTCGGGTTGGCCAAAAATGCTTTGCTACTTTGAAAGTTATGTTAAAATCCCCAAGTCCCAAGGAAGTATCCCTTGCGATACCATCAGAATACAGACCCGTTTAGACCAGCATTTTGAGAATAAAGACAAAGTTCACCAAATTATCTTTACAAGGTGAAAAAATAGGTTTAGAAAGATTCCCGGGCGACAAGAGCGGTTTTAGGGAGACTCGCGAGCCGATTGTTGCTAACCGCTGGTTTAGACTGTTGTTAGGTACCTACAAATAGGTGTCGAATTACGACTGGGTTCAAGGCTTATTATATACAATTATCTCTCAGGGGTACTTTAAATCTATGATTATGTTCTAGGATTTCAGTTGTTTCCGGGACAGCTAATGTCCTGAATAAACTTTTCCAACTAAATAACACTCATGTAATAACAATATGTAAGCTAAACAAAATATTGGATTAACCTAATTTGAATTTATCCAGGAATTATTCCAAATTTGTCCCTATAGCGATCAATTATGACCCTTAATATTTAGGAGCAAGGGCTACAGTCGGGGTTAGGGATGTATAAACTGTTATGTTATAACGATTATGTTATAAAGGCTATGTCGTTATCATGTTAATGGTGCCATTACAGAGGTTATAGCTATCGGGCCGGGAAGGGTTAATTCATTAAAACATTCGACTTGGAGTAATTCGGCGTTTAAGAGTTCTCGGTCTCGGGAGATATCGAATTACGAAAACTCCTACTTACCTACGCTACCGTTTCTCGACTAGTCGCTTTTTGGCTTTGTTTGTTAATATTGAGTGGATATACGTAATAGACACTTTCAACGCTTTCTGCACTTAATCGCACACTGGGGTTCCCTGTGCCGTGGGTGCCGGAGGACACACATAGACCCAGAACAGAAATCTAAATTCATAATTCAGATATCTGTATGGCCGGGAATCGAACTCAGAACCGTCCGCGCGTAAGACCGGTACGGCGACCGCTCCAGCACGTGGGTCGTCTATGGTCGTCGTAATAACGATAGTACGTAAACTAAATCTAGTCTACGTCTACTTAAGCTTAACACTGCCATTATTAGGCAGAAATAGCCGTTATGGTGTTCCTGCGCAGTCGAACTGTAAGGGGTTCGACCGCTTTAAACTTGTCCAGCATGGTAAACTATTATAACCTAAAGTCTTCTCGGTTTCAAGGCGAGACCCGTGCTCAGAACAGTAGGATACTAGGACTGTAATTATTTGAAGATGACGGGAAGGCTGTCTGATAGTGGACGCTTAACGGTTATCCACTTGTCAGGTAATAATACACTTTCGTTTGTAATTAATTGTGTACAAAATGACGGGATTTAACGACACTATTTTTAGCAAAAAATTTTAACGGTAGCTCTTAAATTCATAGCCGGTTCCGGCTCGAGCCCATTAAGCCTCCGACGCCGTCGCTGCATCTGAAGCCCGTCGGCCGCCGCTAGTGGAAGTATCCACTAGCGGCTGGCACTGAAATATTTAAAAGTCAGTAGATAAAACTTTTAAATATTTCAATAAAAGTTTGGGAGTTTTATTATTACATATCTAAGTGTAATTTTAAAATGGTGGAAAAATTGGAACTTACAATGTTCAGTCAATTAAATATATCAGTGATGTATTTAATGTAAGCACTTAGTCATCAAAATGAACGAGTTGTATAAATTGTAACGTAAATATAAAGAAATAAATACCAACTTTCAATTTTACATGAAATATGACATATCATAATGTATCTTATTGAAATCAATTATCTTTCTTAATTGGCAGTATATTAAAAATCGGATGCAAATTGGAATATTAAAAACGATGCCACTTCGCTCGGGATTTCCGCTACCGGAAGCGACGCCATATTAATTTCCAAATAAACTCGTAATAAGCGAAAATGGTGAATGGAATTCAATTTTGGAAAGGCTTACGCCTTTTTCATCAGGTGATATTGATATAGGCTTACATTATATAACTTTACGAGCAAAATTGACACGTACTTTTGTCGTAAAATATATTAATTGGCTCGTATTTAAGAACAATTTACAATACTGAACCAGTATAGTTGGATCGGGGGGTCGCCATTGCCTCGCCTATTTCTAGCGTGAAACAGTTCTTGCGTTTCAGTAAAAGGGTATGCATGTATGTATGCTGACATGAGGCGACCACCTTAGTCCTCAGGAGTAACGCAACCTAAGGCAATACATCTGAGATCACCTTCAGATTGAACCCCTATTATTTGAAGGTAGGAGAAGCCTTTGTGGTTCGGCTCTGGAGGCGTTACAACTTAGTCCTTAGGGGTAGCGATGTACCTGTGGCCGACCTCAGGTTGGACTCTAATCTTATTTGGGGTGTCTATGGGCAGTTACCGTTTACCATCAGGTGGACTGCAGGCTCGTTTGCTACTTCCATATTTAAAAAAAACTTGGTTATTGATGTCCATCAGGTGGACTGCAGGCTCGTTTGCTACTTCCATATTTAAAAAAAACTTGGTTATTGATGTCCATGGCTGGCAATTACCATTTCCCATCTGGTGGACTGCACGTTCGTTTGCTTTTTCGCTTCGCTATTATAAAAACCATATCTCAGTAAAATATAAAAGTTATAATCATAATTAGCAAACGGTTCGCCATTTCGTTTACAAAATGAAGAAACAATAAAACGACGTGGACAACGCGCGCGGGCGATGACAGCGACAGAACCTCGACATATCGGCGATTCGCATCGCTGCCGATGGCGGGGAATTGGATTTTGTGATGGATCCTGTGATTTGGGCGGCGCCGTGAAATATTCCGCGATGTATCTTGTGAAATTAAACGCTCCGCGCCGGTATCCAGGCTGGTATACTTTTGAAGGACACTTGTAAAAGCGTTTCAAGTGATTTTTTTATGAAACTTATGTGAAAATGAAATTTAGATTCTATTTTTAAGGTGACGTTTAAGATTTTTTTACACTAAAAATAATGATATCGACCACCCCATGCTTCTTTTACACGTACAAAACAACAACAACAAATTAATTATGTCAAAATTATTTTTCACTTTTTAGATCAATTGTTCATTATAGTATGTTTTAGTCTTTTAAAATTAAAATTTACTTATAATAAACTCTACGTTACATTTTAATATAAGATTATTTCATTTGAAACTGTTTTCTTAATTCCCCTCCTGTGGAAGGGGGATTATTTTGGTTTATATTCTCATTTTCCTCGAGAACACAGTAGTGTGGTGACTGCACTCCACACTACGGCTGACGGGAGATATATTCGCAAACAGCTCGGGGCATTTAAATACCTTGTCAAATGAGGTTCACCACGTTTCCTCAGCCAACAGTACGCTTAATTTGTGGTCATTTGTTACTTGTTTTCGTACTTTTTGGGTCCTAAAGCGTTCTCGGTGACAAATCAGGGTTTTTATCCTCGCAATTTTCATGTAATGAAAGGATTTTTAATTTTTTTGTTTATCATGGAAGTAACAAATGAGGATGCTGTCCACCTGATGGTAAGTGATCATTGTCACCGATTAATATCTGTATCATTAAATGTAACTGACACCCTACCAAAGGCCTACTTAACACCAGGTAGGTAATAATAAGGTCACAAATGACGAAATATGGATACTCCATTGAACAAAAGTGACAAAGAAGGGAGGAACTCACTGAAATGTGTTCATTAATTTAGAATAAACTTACAACAGAAAAACACAAAAGCTTCTTGCCTTTGTTTCTCAGGCGACGTTAAAAATGACATGAGATAGAAAATGTGAGTGTAATAACTGCGATGGTCCCGAGACACGCAGACAAATGACCGCTCGCCACGTGGCTGCCTTTATAAAGGACAACCTGCCATGTGTTCTGTTTATTGTTTAGTAGTTTTAACCCGCGGTTTCTCTCGCGACCAAAGATCAGTGTTATTACAATGTTACCATACAATAAATAATTTAATACGGATTTCGAAAGTCGTATCGTATCGAATCGTGTCAAATACCTGACTGACGAAAACTTCATCAAAATCGGATCAATAGTTTTTGTGTGAGATAGCGAACATACAAACATCTAACATTGTAACATCAACCTAAAGTTATTTCGCTGTTCCTCGGGAACTGAATTTTTTTTCGGGATGAAAGGTATTACCTCTTCTCAACCCTTGACAGCGCGTGTGCAAAATTACATCATGATCCGTTGAAGGCGTAAAAGTGTAACAAACAAACTCACATTCGCATTTGTAATATTAGGATTATAAAGCATTATTATTAAAAGTAGGTCATTGATGCAGGTCAATTGATGCAAGATGGTAAGATTGGAGTCCTACCTGACGTCGGCAACAGATGTGTTACCGCTGAGGACTAAGTTGGAATGTTTTTCATAAGAGTATCTCCTTTATCACACCCTTCGAGGCAGAATATAATAACCACCAGCGTTTAAACTAGAGTGATATTATCAGAACGAATAGGTGTGGCAGCGGTGCCTTTAGAGTCGAACCACGAAGAGTTTAAACAGACTGGTATAAATATTACTAACTTTATGATTCAATAAATTGAATTTAGAAACACGTAATTTTAATTTTAATTTATTCAATATCGGGCGGTCAGGACTTGCACGTTGGCTGGAGGCTATTTACGCGCACTTCCGTGCTTCAGAGAGCACGTTAATTCTCGATTGTTATTATCGGTTAGTTGCCGTTAAACTTCATCGGAGGTAGCTTTGGGCATCTCTTGCAACGGTCGGCCGCTATCCTTTCCTTTCTTCCACGAATCGGTATTGGAGCATCATAGTAGAGGGCTTCGGGCGTCCCGTCCTTCGGGAAAAGGGAACGACTAAATACAATATAAAACGGATGTCTATCGAAAACATAACCCTTTTATCAAATGTCGTATACTAAAGTCGTGTTCACACGGACCATCCTATTTGAGATTCCCAATACATCCTTGCTTTGTGTTTCGTTATCGCCCGACGTCTTTTTGTCGTTAGCCCTCGTCCGGCTCTATCGGGAGCGTCGCGACGTCCGAAAGGCTTCGGGAAGTGAATTCGAAAGATTCGGTTACACATACATTACCTACGTCCTCGCTGAACAAGCTCGGGAAAGGGTTGGTGCTTTTGTTATGTTTCTATTATTTGTTATATTAATATTTGTAATAGTTGTCGTATCCGTTTAAAGGAAGTTTTAGGTAGGAAGGAATTTTCTTGAAGTTAAAAATATAGTGTTCACTGTATATGAAATCTAAAAATCTTGAAATAAAAAATGTACAACGTTTGCAATTTTTTTTTGACAAAATATTCATCAGACTTAACTTAAATGAAGAATTTGTTTTTGTGTATTCTGTTTAAACGTAACCAATAATTGTCCATAAAAAATATTTGAGTTTAATTGCACTCATATTTTTTACATCGACCATTTTTAAAAATCGCCAATTTTTAAAAATCGCCAAGGCACTCATATTTTTTACATCGACCATTTTTAAAAATCGCCAATATTATAGTTGTGCCAGCCCTATGTGTAGTCGAAGACTCAGCCGTACTTTCCTGGTTCGGCCATCAATCTTTGGATGTGCGCTCGTTACTCATCATATTTCATCACATTATTATAACATACATATAGGGGTACTAAAATGGCGATAAAAAATCTGATACTACACTTAATTTGCGTAATAATTGCTTATGATGATCAATGACGGATTTATTTATCGTGATCTGATTATTGATCCAGTTTTGATAGACTTCACATATTATTTTTGGGAAGGATGTAATTATTGATACCGATGACCGTGAAGTCTAATTAATAAGAAGTTACATAAAAGATAGTATTTTTCAACGACTTCCAAAAAGGGGGAGGTTCCATTGTTGGACTGTATGTATTTTTTTATTTATTATCCTAAAAAATCTGAACCGCTAATGCCTGATCAAAAAAGTTAAGCCATTTCACGCGCGGACAGAAGTTAGATTTGTGGCCGATAGTGCATAATTTCATAGGCAAGTTAAGCCTTCGGTCCCTCTTGTACTTACTGAATACAGCGTTTCTCCGCCCCGAGCACTATAACACTCGGCAAGGGGGTATAAAATAGTTCTAGTCAAAAATATTAAATTAAGTCCTATCCTACATAAATAATTTCATAGGAAGTGTGATGAGTAAAAACCTATGTAGGAAGTCAATTTTACACGTCGCCGGGACTGACGTTATGTCGTTAGGACAGCAGCACCGATACGGTGCGCGTGCAGTAACAGCGGCTACCGATACCCTACCGAGTTTGTGCATTGTTTTACAATTCGAAAATTTCCAATTAAATTAATTATGCTGTGTTTTAAATTGATGTAATCGGAACTAAGTTTTCTACACTAAATAATAATGGGATGCTTTCCTTTAAACTTCTGCGTGTCACCTTAATTAATCTAGGGGCATGTTACATTCCCTTTAACGACGTACTATAAAATAAAATACATACAAGCAACTATATAGAAATAGGCTGGACATGGGGAATAAAAGTATCATCCACGACTTACTACCATTGGGTAATAAGCTTTTCTGAATTATATGTGAAACATTAATAATCCGAGATACAGTGTAAAGCGGGATGAAAGTATTTGTATAAAAAATATTGACAATGTGCGCTTCATGGCCCTATATATTTAATTACCTTGTACTTGTGCACTATACTAGTGACCTTTTTCAAGCCTCGGTACGATGTCGGTAAGCTGACTATGTATGTCGGTGCCCCGAGCTGAATCTCACTAGAGGTCGTTACACAACTCGAAACACTTTTTGCAGATGCAATTGAAAGTCCTAATCGAAACAGTCAGTGGAGCCTTCTAATCTTTCATCTACGTTAGTTATCGTCACTACTGGTAACAGTAAGTACCTTTCTCAAAGCTGGGCTACTCGATGGCGATTTTTTTATGAAATTGAAATAGTAAACGACTACGTAGTCGACTCGATGGTATGGGTCACTGGGATATCCAATATGAACCGCACATAGGATGACAGTGCCGCTTGAGTGTCGCTACCTCGGAGGATAAGTTGAATCATAATGAGGCCTTCATTAATAAAATGTGACGTCGTATATCCCTAATACGAGTTTGAAAGTTGGTAGAATCACCGCTGTACAGTTCCATCGGTGAGGTACCACTTCTATACTTATTTGTAGCGTGAAGCAGTTCTTCCGTTCCGGTGGAGGGTATAAGTTGAATTGATTAATATACGATGTAACAATCTCAGTCCTGAAGAGTGCCAACGGATCTATAATCGGTTACAGGTAGAACCTGTTCTTTATGAAGTTAGACACAGATATCTATGGGTGGCAGTCACTGATATGTCACTGATGTCGTTGTAGACGTGTCGAAGTTATAGATTGTTGGTTATTGTAGATTGTAGATGATATATTTGAGATGTTACTGAGAGTGTCCACGCAGAACAGAGTAGTTATAGTGATGGTAGCTAAATGTATCTCGATACTTAGGCCATTTAATTTGTCTATAACGTGTCATGATTATTACTAAAGCGAGTGGCGCAAGTTAACCCGACGACGAGGAAACTTAAAGCTCGTATTAATGGTAATCCATTCCCGATTTTATAAATTTATTTCCGAATTAATATGGCGTCGTTTCCGTTCACATTAATCCCGGGCAACGCAAAGGTATCGTTATTAATACCTGAATTTATTTATTGTCATTTTTAATATACTGCCACTAATTACTACGTAAACTGATATTAAGTATTGTAGTTACGGCAATTCGTGAATATCGTTATCCACATTTATAGGCCACAATTAAATATCCTTTTGGTGTCCACCTGCTCGAGGGCGACTTATTTTATTTAAGTTTTAAGTAAGTTTTGAAGGTGGTAGAGCACTTTGCGGTTCAACTCTGGAGGCACCACCACCACACCTATTTCTGTCTCATAACAGCAGTGTCAAGTGCTGCAGTATTTCGATTTGAAGAGTGTAGTAAGAGGAAGACACACATACATGTGGCATTTCATTTTAGTCCTCGGGCGTAGCAACGCGTCTATAGCGAACCACAGGTAAAACTCTTAAGCTTACCTGGGGTTGATTACAGATGTTCATGAGGGGCAGTGTCATTTACCATCGTGTGGGCTGCATGCTCATTCGCTACTTCTATATAAAAAAAAGATTACTTTTAGCTAAATTGAACTCATACTTCACCAGGAAATATGTCCCTGATGTTAAGTCAGGTCACCTTTACCCTACGTTAACGTTTACCCTTTACGTTTACGACAATGGCCGTAAACGTCTATAAGCCACGTTCGAATAAGTAGCAAGTCCTACCTCACAGTTCAATCATACAAGGGTTGATGCCCCTGAGAACTAAATTAAAATCACATGCTAAGGTACTTCATTATCTTTACATAAATTTAAATTAAATTATGTTCGAATTTCGACAACTGTAACGTGTCTACTCGTAATAATTAGTATCTCTCACACAAAACTACGTTATAAAGATACTTTATGACACACGACAACGTCAATATAAAATCAATATAATACGCCAGAATAGTATATTATTATGTAGATGGTGGTGGTGCTCGTGCTGGAATTACAATCTTCTACCACAATTGTGAGAGAAATTATGTTTTTAAACAGTAGTGCACAATATTTTTCATCTTACCCAATCTTTGAACCCCAGAAATATGGGTTAGGGTTCGTTGGAATTTTCATCGAAAATTCAAATATTGCGCAGATATCCAGGGCGCGCTCATGACCGGAAATTTCACAATTTGGCGCACCGGCCCCGGGACATGAATAAAAGAATGAGCACAAAATGTCAATTCCTACTTGTGACACAATGCTGTGCGTGTAGAAATAAAAGTGTAGAGTATTTTTGCAGTCATTATCAACGTTTACTCGTATATTTGTAGAATTTCAGATAGTTTTAAATCATTTGTTTGTGACAACTCATTTCTGTTCCACTGGTGGGAAAATGACTCCTTTCAGTGTGAGACCCCTCTCAATTAAGGCCATAGTCCACCGCACTCGTGAAGTGTGGATTGGTAGAGTTCACACACCTTTGACAACTTTTTTTAAAAAACTCTTGAGCTTGTCAATTTCTACACCATTATAACTAGTAATAATTAAGGTCCAATACGCACATAACATTGACAAATCAAAGATGTCTGGGATCCAAACCTTGGACCCCTCGATGTAGTGGCCGTGTTTCAACCACTAGGCTATTACTGCTTGATATTATTTGATATATATTGCTCTTATTCTTCATTGGTAGGTACACATCACTGACTATAGTTCAACTAGGATTCGAATTCGTTTTTGTTGATTACAGTGCTCACTTTCATAAATAAGGATTACTTTGGTCAAACGCGGGTTAGAAGAGCTCACATTTTTAAAAACATTTAAGGATTGTCAAGTTTGCATATTACCATACGATGTTTCCCTCTGCCATTAAAAAAATACTTTAAAAAGCCTTAGATTTTAAAGATTTATCTAAGCGTAACTGAATAAAAATAAAGCAACACATGACTTTTGGCACTCAGAGCTCCGTGAAGTTCCAAAGCAACATAACTACAATAAGATCGAAGCGACGCAACTCGTGCGAAGCGATCCAATAGAAACTCTCGATAAGCGTTTTGGATCGCTCGTTATCGTTATGCCGGTTATGACCATAACGGATATAATGAAACCGAGATAAGCTCGGACTGCACTGCGCCGGGCGAACTTTATCGCGTTACATTTTAAATGTGTTTGACATTTGATTGTTATGTTTGAAATAAACAACGTACAACTTGTTTCATTTTCTATGTATTACACTGTTGTGGTCTAATATGGCACCACCTGCGTGCACCTTCGTGCACAATTAATTATATCCAGGTTGCAAAGACAAACCTTCACAAGGAAACCATTATACAAACAAAACTTACGGAAACCATAACACAGTTAGATTTTTTTAACCGACGTCATAAAAAGGAGGAGGTTTTCAATTCGACTGTATTTTCTATATCTTAGGAAATGCACGTAAAATACTGACTACAATTTTCAAATAAATTATAGTAAAGTCATAGCAGTCGTAGTAAATACTTTGCATGTAGTCGTGTAT
>DWNM01000352.1:0-11450 GCA_018250375.1 Narcosius parisi helen
GGATTACACAATTTTTCGATTTCCTTGAGTTGTATACCTTTGGTATTTAATGAGCCAATTATTAGACAGTAATGACAGCAACTTATTACCAAGATAACCAAGTCGTGGGATGACACTTTTCTTTCCAATGTCCGGTCTATTACAACTAGTTAAATGTCTTTGACTATATATATGTCAGCCGTATCTTTAGAAAACTCCGCTTTAGAATCGTTAGTGTATCTGCATATAGAGACATACTCTAATTCTTCTTGCAATTTTCCACATAATACCCTGTTCAATATTTTTTGTCTTCGTTATAAATTATCATTTTTGGGAACGCTGCATTCGCAAAACGTTTACGTCACTGCATAATTACCTGATTTGACAACAATGGTATTAATATAAAATTAATGTTGGGACTTTTTGTTTGGAGTATAATTTAAAAATTAGGTATTTTGTATAAAACGATAAGGATAATTTATTTATTACAAAAACATTTAAAGTTTTTTAAAACGTAATTATGAATTTATTTAATGTTTTCTTTTCCCGTCTAATCTTATCAGATTATTATAAAAAGTCTTGTTTATAAGAATATATTTTTAAGTTTATATTTTTTTGGAAATTTGTAATAATAATATATTCCTAAAAAAACGTAATTGTACAGTAATAACCAAAATGTCCTTTATTCGTTAGGTACATGACCTACAGAAAGACTTTATTTTTGCTTATTTATATGCAAACATTAACATATGCTTATAATAAACATAGATGATAATATACGAAGAAAAAAAAGGAAGTGACTGAGCATTTTTTAGTAACTCGAGACGGAAATCCCGCGCAGGCGCCTTTTTCAGCCAATTAATATTGTAAATAAATTATACTATGTACTGTAAACTTGTTAAATACAATCGACATCTGCTTATATGTACTACCTTTAAATTGGAAGACTTTATATTCAGTAACGCATATATATATATTTTTATTATGTTAAATTGCCAAAAATTAACCTTACCTAACTTAAACAACCTAAACATTATAGCGAACTATTCTAAGAGTGGCCGAACTGTGTGGTTCGTGTGGAAACTCTGCCGCTACACCTATTTCTGGCTAATAGAAGCAAAGTTCGCCGTGTGTTCTGCTTAGCGAGGTAACTTTCTGCTCGTGGCTTTGATAGTAGCTGGACTTCCGTAACGTTGTACTACGAACTTCTGGAGTATTTAGCCACGGTTTTAAATTAAGGTAAGTATCTACCGACTGTGACTTACTGATGTGTCGACTCATATTATTATGGAAGTCAGCTGGCATTCACACCCTTTCATCGAAACGCAGAAGTGCTTCACGCTAGAAACGGGTCTGGCGATGGTTTAGCCATACTGGCTACTTTGTTTCTAACACGATTGAACTTGTCCTCTGTCGTTGTTTACTTAAGCTTCCTACTTCTGAAGTTTTAAACTTCTAAAAACTTCTCAAAAGTGTTTGAAATTTAACAGTTCTCACTTGACCAGCGCGGTAACCTATGGCCCAAGTACCTCTCATTTAGAGAGCAGACCCGTGCCCAGCAGTGAGACAGTAACGGGCTGACGACATGCCGGAAGTTTTACAATAACATCCTGTCTTGTGTAAATCATGCCAAGTTGAAAATTTGTACCGCAATAGGACCGGAGTTTAATTGCTTTGCGATACGATCGGCCGCTAGTTTGCTAGATAACGTTTGTTTAATGAGATTAGTCGTTACTGTTTAGTCTGTAGGCAAATGTCATTAGTCGTTACTGTTTAGTCTGTAGGCATATGTCACAGTAAATCGAATGCAATAAGCATTTGTTCCACAATTCTCATAATTTATGAGCTTGCTCATGTTGTGAGAAAGAAAATATCTTTTGCGACCTATTTTAAGCCTATGTAGATATTTACTGTTTTTAGAAGAAAAAATACACACAGACGAACAAAGAATCTCTTCCTTTTTGGAAGTCTGTTAATTAAGTATAATTTTAACTTGCTCCAATTTTTGCACCAGTACTTTCATTCGCTGTGCTTATACTATAGGATTATTTCATAAAAAAAAAAAAAAAATTAATATGGTAGTGGAATAAGATTGCGAAAGACATAAATACGTACGTTTTTGTAAATTAAAGAAATAAAATATGTGTTCAAATATAAACATATTATCATAATATTGACTGTATAATTTGAACAGATTACAATATAATGGTGGTACCTTTGCAGTTAAATACATCGAAATTACCATTAAATAACACTGCGACAGGAGGGTAATATTTTTCGAGCGTATATAGGAATGTCTTTTTGGTTGGCACGCTCTACAGCCCAAATGGTGTGACGGATTTTAACATTTGGTTCGTTAAATACCTCTTCGTAGCACGAGTGACATTGGATACATCAAAATATAAAAAAATGGTGGTCTGTAAAATCGATTTACGGACGATAACTATACGTGATAACGTCATAAGAAAACAATTGTTATAAAAAACAATGGAAATCACATCTACTTTCCAATTCACTTTGTAAACAACACAGTTAACATAACAGTTTACGTGTAGGTTGTGTGATGCCACTGTCTCTCTTCTACTTGGACGCGTAGGCTATAGTTCCGCACTTCTCGCTTGCGTGCAAGCGAGAAGTGCGGCTCAGACGGAACGTGACAATGAGTCACACTTTTTCGCGAGTGTAACCGTTTCGTCAGTAACGTTAATTACGTCAAAAACAAAATAGAGTTTATTTCCTTTTTTGGTCGTGGCAAATGCGTTTTATTTACAGGTGTTTTACGTTTATGAATATACATATATGACTTGTATCTTTTTACGTTAAATGTTAACTACAATTCCGTTTATTTCTTTTTTATATGCAGTACTGAGGTTATTAGCCTCAATGTCGATAAGAACGAAACTCAGCTAATGACTCTATGTCGGAACAGAAAACATTAAACTTTAAGTAATGGATTACTTAAAGTTTAATGTTTTCTGATAATGTTTAACGAGAAGAAGTTTTATAAATTCTTTTAACACCGTTAAACGGTCTAAAGTGTTTATTTATTTAAAAATTATTAGTAGGTAATTGAATTATATTGTACTCGTTATATAACTACATACAATCAACATTGGTGTAGTTAAAGTATATATGTAGGAGAGAAAGTGTACAAAAGATAATATTTTTAAAATTATGGTCGCATTGTGACCACTTCGACGGTAGTTAGTACGCCCGTCTATCGCAATTTATTATTTCTTTTATATGTGTCACCGAAAAGCTTTTTTTTTCAATTATTTCCTAATTGATTTTCATAGTGATCAGCCAGTAATATAGATTACTAAATGTAAATGGGTTTCTTGTAATACTTATCAATAGTCAGACTGCTCTATTATTATTCCATTAAATTAGTTCCTTTTACGAGATCAGTTATATTACCCAATTACATTGACCCGTATCACTGACATTATAAAATTACAAAACTATTTTGCTTCCATGATAATATTGCATAACAGTACCTACTAGTACAGTTATAAAAGCCAGCCCACGCGGGAAGTATCACGAGCTAACTAGGGGTACATAAAATCAATGTTGTTTTAAAAAGTTTGAGAGTGTACCGTTCCGAAGTATAATTGTTCTCGTTGCCAGTACAAACAGGATACAGTTTACAAACACAACTTTGCTTTGAAAATGAATATGAAAAACTGAAGTCACGCGTGCATAAAATTAAAGGGAAATAATGTTATAGGAAACAAAGCTTACACTCTGCGCTGGTTAGTTTTTTTTTGTTTTTTATTACTGGTAGGTTCTTTTTGTGTAGGTGCGATCATTTTCAGAACAATACTCGGACAACGGTGGTTAGAAACTGGGAATCTCAGTTGGACGATCCGAGGTTCGAATGCCAAGTCACCTTTGCCACATGGTTTTGCAAAGTTATGAGCGTATTAGAAATTAATTATCACTTGCTTAAGCGGTGGAAACATCGTAAGAAATACTGCTCGCCTGAAAGATCTTAAAAACAGAAAGTTCTCGAGGATGTATCAAGTCTACCAAAGTGGTCTATGGACTAAACCTCTCTCATTCTGAGACGATATCCATGTCCGACACTGTGGCAGTAATGGATAAACGACGTCTCAGACTAGTCACTTGAGTATTCCCGTGGTTCGACAGTTTTATGCTATTTCGCCGATATGAAATTTGACACGATATGATGCACTATCAGGTATTTTGGAATGGACATTAAGACTCACCATAGCTTCTATTTCACTACATTAAGCCTCACGGAGAACGGCTTTGTTGTCAAACGGTCTTCAAAATCAACTTCAGATTCACATCTGTAGCTGCTATTACAGTCTTTACGCCAACCGATCCGCATTAATGTGGATTTGTTAAGATACGTTTATCTTAGGCCGAATCCAAGTCGATAAGTGTGAGAAGACCCATAAGTAGAACTGCCATTAAGGAAGAAAATTTGAAAGTGTAGCTGAAATTTCCTTTCTCTAACTTCACTTCTTGCGTGAAAGCATAATATAGTATTTCGCGTGAACGCTATGCAACGTACACGTGGCAGTGATAATGGTTTTCGAGTGCGTTTGTAATTTTAGACTCCATTTCAGTAAGTACCAATTTCAGCGACCTAGTGAGCTAACTCGTTGACAACTGCAAACCTTCTCATCACGACTTTGCAGCGATACAGCCATTAATAGAGAACTTTTTTAATCTGTAGCCGGGAGTTCCAACGAGACTTACTAACCTGTCCATTTGAGTTACTCTTAAGCTGGACTCATTATGTACGAACTGCATTTCAAAATTTTAAATATTGAGCTATACTATGCCTGTTCTTGCTCATGGTTTCATTTATCTTGACCATACTGACGTGTTAGACCAAAATTAGTTGTATGTCTCAACCTTAACTTAGATTTAGAATCTCTGCGTCGAGAATAAATTTTATAATTTACGCAAAATCTTAGATTTCTTGATGTAAAATCTCGCCAATAAAATAGCTTTTAAAGTTCCCGTATAGGGAAGAAAACAGATATACAGTAAATTATTACATGAAATGATAATATTATGGTCTAAGATCCGAAGTAGGGCCCACCTTCACCCATCCGTTTAATTGATGAAACCTGTTTTATATGAAATTTAGTATATTAAAGAATATATTGTGAGTGGGTTGACTAACGGCATCCTGGCCAGACTATTTAAATTAAGGTTCAAAAATGTTTAGCATGATAATGTATCAAAAAGATGAATTTTCTTAATAATTAGTCTTTTCCTCCAGTTTGTCGTATATCGTTCTTTTGCAGAGTTTGATCCGTATAAGCGACACTATCACTACATAACACTATAACATAGCATGTGATATTTTGAAAAAAAATGGCCATTTTACAGAAAAAACAAGGTGAAGCGAAAACTTTAGATACAATTTTATGAATACTGCGCGCACGGAGAAGTGTGAAATTTGGCATAGTTAAAAAGGGAAAATTATAAAGAGGATCTGCAAGGATAATATTTATGTAACTGTTTAAAATTATGGTTGAATTTCGACCACTGCTACAGATCTACTAGTAATTGTTATTCTATGCAAAGTAATTATTCTAAAATAACCTTTCCTGTTACACAATTCAATGTCATTTTAATTTAAAGCATAAAAATAAATGAAAATCTAAAGAGAAGGTCGGGTTAACTAACAGCATTCCTGACTATGAATATTCATTTTCTATCCTGCTTTCAAAGGCTTCGTTATAACCGTGACCTTAGAAAACGTAATTTTAGCGAAGAAAATTCCTTGTGAAAAATAACGCGTACTCTAATAATAAATATAATCTTAGTCTTTACTCTCGGAGGTAATCTAAATACAGTTTTCTTTCTTGCACAATTTGCATTGCGGTAATATAGATACATGATCGCAGCTCGCTCGCAAATGTTATTATTCGCAACGTGAAAAATTGTTCTATGTATTTTATTTAACGAACTTTATGTTGCCTATATCTACGGTTTATTGACGACTGGTTGACTATATACTATTATTAAGTTTAATCGTAACATATAGCACTTTTCCTTTTTCTTGTCCAAACGGGTTAACAGCTTTCCAAAGACCATCCAGTCGTCTACTTAGCGATGTGCCAACGTTTTTGGGTCTATCTTAGTTCACATCCAATAATTTTATATTTGCTATCATTATCACTACTGTTCCAATTTGTCGTGAAGTAAAATTACTTATTGGTCTCAATTTTAATTGTGGAGATATGTGTATCTAACTATCAGAAACCAAGGCATCTAATCTATTTACTTAGTAATCAATAAAATGTTCTACAACTAGATCTAGCTCGTTCCCTGTGTTTCCTATGATTCGATTAGTTTATTTATTGTATTATTTATTTATTTAGCCTGTAGACTTTAAAAGGTCAATTACTCCCACAATGTACAAACATTGTGGGAGTAATTGACCTTTTAAATTTTAAACCGAAAGCGATACTCTTTATAGTCACAAAACTATAAAGAGTATCGCTTTCGGTTTTCTCGCACGTGGTAAAACTATTTTGCCGTTGGAACACAAGAATGTTATCACCGTGTCAGATATCAGCGTCAGGCTCAGAAAAGCATTGTATTCTCAATCGCCGCAATTTATGGTCTCTTGTTTACTCCTTTTGTGTACTAAATGGTCTTTATGAAAGTGAGGGGCGATTGTCAAGAGAAAAAAATGATCTTAATAGGGAAAGATAATAAAAGGAAAGTTTCGACGTTCGATGTAGTGCCGTATTCTATTCCGTAACACAGATATAAAAATGAAGCATTCCGCAGAACATAATGATGCATGTAAAAAGAAACTACATAAATCTCAGTATTCCGTAGAATATTACAATGGCCGTAAAGCCGAGGTCTAACGATTGCATAAACGCCCTTAATTGCACGATCATAGTTACCTTACGACAGGCAACACTAATTGCAGTGCCTTATTTATTTTACATAATGACTTTCGGTAAGTACAATTCACATTCAGTGGTGACAGTGATTACTCTAAATTATATTTGGTCAAAGATTATTTATAGTAGAGTCTAGGTTTGATATCAGTATCATTCGTCATTTGTCATCATCTACCTACTCGACTCGGTTAGGGTTCGGGTGTCCTATCAGACTAATCCACCGCGCTAACCAATTACTGATTGGTGGACTGCAACCAACTGACGTCTAGTGATATTTGCAGACTCGCGGCCATACCTGTCAACAAGTCAAAGTAGAACAGAAGTCCTACTTGAAATCGTTTACAGAAAATGAATGCGCCTATGAGCCGTATTACATTGTTTAAACCAGAGCTTTGTAGCCTGTATTTCTTGTATAGGCAAGAATAAACTCTGGTAGTGATTGTACTACTATAATACCAAGGAAATCTATCATGAGCCGAACTTATTTAACTCCATCGCTTTAATAGTTGTAGAACTGGTTATTTTAACGTGTCCAATTAATTTGTGAATAAATAACGTTTAGTATACCCATAGATGCATACCAGGAATCCATGTGTCATGTATTCATAAATAACCAGACCCAGAATAGAAATCTAATTTTATAATTTAGACTCCTGGCTAGCCGGGAATTGTATCTGGAACCCACTGCGTGTCAGAATGGGTGACCGCTTCGCCACGCGACTCGTCAGGATAACGTCGTCAAGTCACAACAATTAGTTCCTGGAGGGCAATGATTACTCTCACTCTCTATTTTTCTCTGAGGCTAGCGCAATTTATGTCGCAGCGTATCATATTCACTTTTGCTATTACCCTGGTAACATTGAACTTGACATCTGTTGTGAAACAAGATGTGGCCACGAAAAGCGACGTGGATTATCTACCTTATACTGTAACCTCAGTTTCCAGTACCTCATAGTAACCTCATAGCCCCATGGCACCTGTACTTTGCCGTGTCTGTTCACGAATCTAACTATTAATTATAGTAGTTTAGTATTACTGTTTAGGATAACTAGGTATATTTTTACTTAACGGCATTTTCTATAAAATAAAAATAATAGCGATGATAAAATTTTATTTTGATACTGCAATGTTTCCTTGCCGCGGATATGCATTTAAATCAAGCTGAAATTTCCTGGCCGAACCATGAAGCGTCATAAAGCGTCGAACTGGGTCAGACGTTGTTAATCCTTGCGCACAAAGGGGTTTCGTCTGCTCAGGAGTAGGCCATCGATTGTGTGTAGCTTCCCTCTCAAATGCTTATCTTCTTGTATAGCCATACATATATACCAGTAGTTTACATAATACAGAGAATTGACTGGTTACGGTAGTAGGCGCATATCTCATTGATGGGCTCCATATTGAATCAGTATGAAGAGTTATTATCAGCTAATTCTTTGAGATCGTCTAACGACCTTCATCAAGGCATAGGGATTATAGGTAATGACGGTAATGTAGCATTATTAGCCCAGATTATAAATTATATGTAATTTTAAGGTTCAAACTTTGTTTTAGGTGAACGAATCGAAGAAAAGCGTCTTAGGTTCTTACTCGACCTGTTGGACAGAAGATCGAAGGCCTTTACTATCGCAGGTGGTTGGTTGAATACAATGCCTTGGACCAGGTTCATTTTCCCTGAAACCAGTGGTTATACTCTCATAAACAAAATGAATCAACAGCTGTCCGATATCATTGAGGTACGTACTTTATAGGAAGTTTTTAAGTGATTATAAGCTTATTTTTGTTTGCAAGTTGAAAATATATTTTTGTTTTCAACAATACGTTCGTTATAAACTTCAGAAGTATATATATGTATGTTTTGAGTGAGATGGAGCTCATCATAAATCGACTGCAATGGTGCCATTGCCAGGCCTTTTTATTGTAAAAGTCATGTAAGCTGCTCTATTCTAGTTTGAGAGGCAATATGATACGAGATAGTGCAAGTTAATCATTACGGGCAACTCAAGTCATATGTGATAGGACTCAAATTCTTATTCTATATAGGATTAGTTAGACATATCCATGGACGATAGCGACCATCTAACATCTGGTGAGTTGCAATTTCGTTTCCTAATTCTATTATACAAAATAATATCTAAATGATCACAAAAGTGTTCTTCTTTGATGCTCTAGTGAATAATACTTACAGTACTTAAATATTGCAATTACCTCTCTCCGACACACGATATGCCAATTTATAACTTGAGTAAGTTTCATCTAAGTAGACAGCAGCGAGCGGGAAGCATCATAATATTTATGTTCGACACAACAAAAGCTATAGTTGGCTTTTCTGGGGGCAGCGAAGAAATACTTGTTATCGAAGTTTATGCGATTTTATGGCAAAAAGTTTCAAACGAGCCCTCGTAAATAAGCGGCTAGCACAACCCACGGACTTCGAATAGAACAGTACAAACATAAACTTTTCTTCAATAGTTCTTCGTACAAATCGCACTGAAAACTTGGAACAAGTTTAGAGCTTGCCATCCACAGAATATTATCTAGGGATTTTTACAATCATGTGGTGTTTTTGCAGATAGATAGATCGTGAAATTTTGCAACTTACAATGTTCACTTACGATCTGAAAGAAAGTCTAGTTGAATCGTTGAATTTTAAATACATTGATATTATTATTATTTGTGGTTTAAAAATATCTTTATTCATATTCCTTACAATGTTTGAACACAGTAAATTATGGTTATAGCACCAGAGAGTTCTATTCGTACTAACTTCAATGTCAATGCCTCATTGTTTGATACGTAGAATTTGTATATTATTCAATATTATTAAATTTTCAGGAGGCCATCGAGAAACATAAGACTAAACAGATCAAGGACAAGGACTACATTTATTCATTTTTAGAAGAAATGGAAGATAGAAAAGATACATTCACGGGTAAGTAATCACTTTGCATGAAACATCATTATTTTTATTTTGAAAAACACCGTACTGTAGCAGGGTCCGCTGTTAAAAATATTTTGAACTTATAAAAATCCTTATTTAATTCAGATAAACTTTAATTACCATCTCTCTCTCTCTCTTTGAGCCGTTTTCCTCATTACCTACTAAGATCGTGACTGCTAGTAGTGATGTGCATTTATTTTTAATTTGCAATTTTAGATGCAAAATATCAAATTAGCTTCATACCAAATTAGTAAAAGAAGCGTATTTTCAAAAAATTTTTTCAAAAATTAAATACTTTTATTTGTTTATGTATGTTCAGCGATTAATTCGCGTTGACGCGAGCGATGTATTCAAACGACCTGAGCTATTCAAATACTGTTGTGTGGTTAGTCTTAACAGCGAATTCTACGTCGTGAAAAAAGTATTTTTTCCTGTAGTTTTCTTGCAGTAACGCTTTAACGTACATCAGAATGTATTTTGTTAACCAACTTCTCAAAAGGAAAGAGGTTATTACGGTACCAATTTGCATAATCATATGTCATGAATTCCTGTAGATAATTTTATTATACTTCAAATGGGCTAAGATACGAATTAGGGCCGACCTCCACCGATCCATTTAATGGATAAACCTGTTTTATATCAAATATTGTATATTAAAAATATATCGTGAGTGCGCTGGATTTTTAATTATGACCTATTATTTTAGAAAATCACAGGCCATGTTATAACGCTGCGTGATTGTGTCGCTTATAACGATCAAACTCTGTAAAGGAATGAAGTATTACAAACTAAAGGAAAATAAGTTTTTTTAAGAAACTACATCTTTTTTCATAAATTTGCATACTAACCCTTTTGGCACTTTTTGTTAAAAATGGCCAAGCTTTTCAGATTTTTTTAGTCAACCTACTAACGGCATATTTTTACCATACTAAATTTGATATAAAACAGGTTTCATTCATTAAACGGATGGGTGAAGGTCCGCCCTAATTTGTATCTTCTACTAAAAGTCCAATGTTCATATAGTCATATAAATGTATACAGCATCACATAACTATTTAAGTACTTGGTTACATGATGTATTTCTCTATTTAGTTTATTCATAGTCATATTCTTCTCTCCTTACATTTTGCCTGTGCTATGTAAAATCTTCAAGGTTACACGTGCGCCCTTCATAGTGCAAACTATCCATCGTAACCTAGACCTACCTGACCTAACTACCTTCGTCTACCTGACAGGTTGTACGTAGAGCTTAGGAGTCACAGACGAAGTAACCAGATAGACGGTTATACGTTCATGTAACTAAAAAGGTCTGTGATATTGTTCCGGCTTGCAGTTCCGACTCCCGTCCTATTTGGGGTCATTTAAAGTAGTAGTAATTACTGAACTCTTTACACGGTCCCAGGTGGAAAAACTCTTTCTGTCTCAGTAGTTCTAGGACAGAACAGAGCTACAGTATCCCCTACCTGTCGTAAGAGACTACTAAAAGGGAACTTTCGGTGTTGCGGGCGGCAAGAGTGAATGATTGAGTTCAAACCGCCTGGCCAGACACGCAGGGAAGAACAGCGATATGTGTGACCGCATATCGTAGTGCACACCGGAAGGTTTAGCGAGCTTTATGCTTACCTGGG
>DWNM01000353.1:0-11433 GCA_018250375.1 Narcosius parisi helen
TAACGATAAGGCAGACGGGATACCTGATGGAAAGTAGTCACCGCCGCCTATGAACATTTGCAACATCAGAGGAGTCGTCAATGCGTCGCCGGCTTTGGAGGGGAGCTCTTTTTACACCTATATAGAAGAATTTTAGAAATTGTGATTTTCTGAGCGCTTAGTTCTACATTTACAGGAATAATTACAAGTAATTAACTGATGGTTTTTATAAACTGTTTACATTTAAAACATTTCGTCCTTATAATCATTTGTGACGTATCTTAACACAGAACATAGATACAAGTGGAAGTGGTATGCAGGCGGGACACACCGACCGAAGATTCTAAGAATATAAATTTAAAACTAAGGTGCGTTTTCAAATATAAATTTTGTTAGTTGATAAGCGACTTACTAAATTTATATTTGAAATGATGTTATGGTCGACGACGTGTAACCAATAAAATACAAGTTTCCAAGTGGTAAGAACAGGACGATTTCTTCGTGTTAATTTGGCTAGCGCGATTCTCATACTAATCAACGCTTACGCCATTTCTACTGTCTCTGTATCTTAGTATATTACATACTTAAGTTAGGAGACTAGTATTTAAAGTATTTATCTTAATTACGCCTAAACAAATATTAACGGCAATGACACACAGTCACACTTATATAGGCACCGTTTGAGCCTTACATTTTATCTGAGAAGTTAGAAGGGTTATACAAATATTTTTTTAATATTTGTGTTATGGAGTTTCTTTCGCCGTTTTTTCTCCATAACGAAACACCTTTCGAAGTGGCGGTAGATTATTGACGTTCAAAAGAATTGTGTACAAGATCTACTTTGAATAAAATATTTTGATTTGTTTTGACATCAACATGGTGCCTATGGTGCTCATTACTGTTCTGACTGTAAATACTTTTTTATTCAAAACCTGTT
This sequence comes from Narcosius parisi helen, assembly GCA_018250375.1. NCBI lineage: Eukaryota > Metazoa > Arthropoda > Insecta > Lepidoptera > Hesperiidae > Narcosius > Narcosius parisi. The sequence continues at coordinate 917 of DWNM01000353.1, forward strand.
TGCATAGGATAAAGACCAATCAGAATAAGTTATGAGCACTTTGCTCAAACAATTATGTACGAACCACTGAAATATAAGACATAAATGTCATAAATAATATAGTGTGTTTGATCCGCGATGCGTGACAACAGGCGACAGGTATGAAACGACGATCTGTCATACTTGTCAGCACGTAAGTTGAATTCCATGTTGAATATTTAGTTTATATTAGCTTGGTGTGATGGCTTGCTGTATTTTATGAAGAATTCTGTCATGTACCTATATTTGGTTCATAGTTACCTACTACCGTACTGTTCTGTGGCTGAATTATTTGTAGTTCGACTACGGAACTATTTTGACATGCAATTTTGCATATAGTAGGAGATACGAAGTAAGGCAGACCTTCACTCATCTGTTTAATGGATGTAACCTGTTTTATATGAAATTTAGTATGTTAAAAAATATATTGTGAGTGGGTTGGCTAAAAGCATCCTGGCCAGACTATTTTTAATTTAAGGTTCAATAATGGTTAGCATGAAAATGTATGGAAAAAGATGAACTTTCTTAAAAATTTGCCTTTTCCTCCAGTTTGTCATATATCATTCCTTTGCAGAGTTTGATCTGCCAATCCATTAAACGGATGGGTTTCATCCATTAAACTGATGGGTGAAGGTGGGCCCTACTTCGGAACTTAGACTAATATTACGAGAGTGTAAATACAGTCTCATTATAATATGGAAGTAGCAAACGAGCATGCAGACCACCTGTTAGTAAGCAGCTCTGCCGCCCATGGACATTTGTAATCAGCCCCAGATAAGATTGGAGTCCTACCTGAAGTCTGCTAGAAATGCGTTGCTACCCATGAGAACTAAGTTGTAACGCCTCGGGTAAGCATGTATCCCTATAACACTTTTCAAGCCTGAATGAAGCAGCTGCTATTATTTGGCAGAAAAATGCAAGCTGTTGGTGCCTAAGGAGTGGAGCCACAGAGGATGCTACCACCTTCAAAGTCAGATTGTGGCATTGTGGTTTGAAGAATGTAGCAAGGCATTTACACTAGATATTCCAGCTTAGTCTGTTCGGGTTATTACATCTGCACTGGATCTCAGATAGGATTAAAGTTTTATGGAGTTCGTTAAAAAGTTAAATCCAGTGCAGTCCGGTGGAATTGGATTATCAAATTCTTAAATTCTCATAAATTAAGTATCTTCATTATACTGTTATACTTCACGAATCTGATCATCAGAAACCCTGCGACCTTACATAAATAGTTTGAAAAGACTTTTTTTGCTAATATTTAACTCAATTTATGGTCTATCGCCAAATTTATTTATGAATTCAGAACCGTCTAAAACTACTTCGCGCAAGAACTGCACAGTCAGCGTTTATTATATTATTATTTACCGCAGTCATTTGCCTAATCTGAATCCCGGAGCCCATTTTCGTGGCCGAAATCCATTTGCGTTTGTATAGTTCAGAAGCTTAAGTAATTCCAGCTGACATAGGAGCTTGGGACAAAGCCGTTATTATGCCTCCAAACAATGGTGCCTCTAAACCCAAAATGGATTTCTTTCAAGTTCACAACTCCCTAATTGCCCGCCTTTATACGGTCGCCATATTCCACAATGATGTTATGATGCTCTCGCAGCGTGAGAAACGATTTTTTAAACGTGTCATATCTCTGAAACAAATGTATTGTTTTGAATATTTGTTTTTGTATGCATAATATCAATATTATCTTTATTAGTCCACCAATATATCTTTACCAGTACATCAAAAAACAGCCACCTTTACGATTTCAGTAATATTGTGGATTATTTACAAATGTCCTTGGATGGCAGTCGCAACTTACATCAGACGAGCTGCACGTTTGCTAGTTCTATATTATAAAAACAATCAAATCGAATCTCATAAAAGATGACATCGTAGAAGCACAACAATAACAAATAATTTTACGGGTACGCGTAATCTTTAACTTTAGAAATATTTAACGCATTATTACAAAATTCAATCATAAATTATAATTAAATCATCATATAAAAGAAAAACGAACTACGTAGGGTAGATAGATTAATCTAGTGCTTGTCAACGGTCTCTCCCTACCACCGCAGTTTCGCCGTGACCACGATCCATGCAACTGGGTCGAAATATCGGCAATAATGAAAATAAATACCGCGTATCGTGAGTACCGGTTACATATTATAATGTCCATCTCAGGTTAATTTAAGGTGTTGATTCTTTATGTGCGCGTCGTTTGGCAACGAGACAGGAAGTTTCCGGCTAATCTTCCTTTGAAAGTGCTTCATCGGACTCTATAACAGCCGTTTAATCTTGTTTTGTCTCAAGGATATGCAAATTGAAATTGTTTGTTATGGCGAGAAAGCGTGGTGGTTTATTTTTTGGTCTTTACTCTTAGTACTTTAGAACTTAGTACTTTACTTAGTATTTTACTTAGTACTTACATCAAAAAATATATTTTGCTCTGGAACAAAATACTGAAACATACCAAATTCTGTCGATTTGTATAGAACACACAAATTACGCATATTTATATTATTGCCAATGCATATCATGTTAATTCCGTTCAGTAAAAAAATAATATTGGATAAGTTGTCAGTTATCAAGTTATCTTATGATATTAAATAATTGGAAAAAAATGTAAATTTCTATCACGTGCCAATATTGTCTAGAAAATTATAAAGAAAATAATTTTAAGGACTATATTTGATTTGGATCTTTCGCAAAAAATATTAGGTTACATACAGTAAATGTTGGGACAAGTTCTAAGACTATAAACAGAAGTCGTAAGTTCTTCGAGAAATAATTTCCCAGTTCTGATTTATGAGAAATTGATCCCACCATCATAAATCTTGGCCTCACATTGTAAATTTCATTCGCTGTCATAAACTTAGCGATTAATCTTATTGACACAATCACGGAGCGATTTTTTGTATGATCCTTTAGAAACCGGGTTCATCAATAAACTTTATAAGTTCAAATTGAACCTCCTTGGAAGGTAAGGTCTTTATAATTTTAATAAAGAAACACGCCATTATTGAACAATCTCGGAGGAAACCTTTCTTTGTTTTATGGCATAAAATGTCGTAAAGTTAATTTTTATGACTTCCAAGATGATTTTAAAATTAAAATTGTTTCATCTAAATATAATGACAACCATAAACAAAATCTCATCTCCAAGATAAATACAAATCGTAAAATAAGTTCATAAAAATATTTCTCTTTTGTGTGCATAAATATGAATGACAATGACATTTATGAAGAAAATGTATATACCAGTATTCAGACATATTTAGTCTGGTCGTGTACAATACTAGACATACATTAATAATAATCCACCTTGTCCTTAACGCAACAAAACATTCACCGACTATACATATACTTCTACTACTGCTAGTGGTGTCCATGGAATACATTTCGACTAATTGCTTTTTCGTTTCTTTATACAAAAAAGTGTTTAAAATCGTCCAAAACAGCCACAACATATCCGTAAGCCTGAATGAAAGCGTTATCCGGAAAATAGCAGAAGATTTGGAGCTTTAATCCCCCGGAAGAAATGTAAGAACGTGGCGGTGGTATTTTCAGCTATGTTTGTAAATCTGTATTGTCCGCTTGAACAGATCATCCGAAAAAGGTTTATTACGCACCTAACATTTAGGATCTTGTTTGACCATGACCGAGTATTCTATTGCAATTTAAGTTACGAGTGTTACATTACGACTATAGGTCTCTTTTCATGGATATCTTCATCTCAAATAATAATAACATTATACATAATTAAATATCATAGTAGGAAAAATGACAAGTTTTAGTGAGATAAAAATATGGTAAAGAGGAAAACATAGTATCCCACAAAACCCAATATACTGATACGCAAAGTGTGCTAAATTAAATTTTGTCAACCCCATGATAAAATCATCATTCTATTATTTGTTGGCGGTCAAACATGTAAACACTGTGGGAGTTTCCGGAAGTTTATTCCTGTGAGGACCGATTTCAATCATCCATTTTCATTCTACGCCGGTTTCGGTTGCTGCATCTGGTTTTTCTCTGCGGTGTTGTGTGTATTGATTTCTGGGAATTCATTTAAATTTCCAGTGTAGTCGTGAATGTTTAACGCATGAAAGTATTTAAAGATATTTTGATTCGGATGACTAGTAGTTGATTATGTTCTAGTAAATGGCGTGCATTTTTCTAATAAACATTTGTCACTCGTTATACTGTGTTAGTATTTTTGTCTTGCTTTTCATCGTAAATGTTAGCTTTATATATCTTTAACATGGGATTATATTATTGGATTTATTGATAGTGTTTTGGAAGTAAATATTTATAAATTTAGCCTTTTCTCGTGCAGCTTCATTTACTCTAAATTAGCCCCAATAAACCAAGACTGCGGACGCTAGTCAAAAAAGTCCCTAATTTTTTTTTAATAATTTTCATCGTAGAAAAATTCTTAAATTTGTAACATTTCATATTATATTATATTTATTTAATTTTTCTACAATTCAAAGCAATTTCTAAATGAAACCGAAAGCAAATGGTTAAATTCAATATTATGTATTTTATCATTGAACTAGGCTATATTATAAGCATGAAGGTTATACAATATCTCGTATAAATAATGAAGACAAGAGAAAGCTTTCGAAGCGGCTACTTGAAATATTTATTTATAGGGCTCTCAGCTCCGGAACTGTGTAATGTAATACAATCCTTCTGGGAGGTGTTACCCTTATATTTTTATTAGAAATTCGTATAGTTGTGTGATTTTTACTTTTATCTTTAACCTGATATACATAGGCAGGTACGTTTATTTGCATACTTATTGTTAGTATAGTATGGTACATAGGATAGTAGTTATAAGCATCAAGATATAAGGTATAGGTATATCTTTTTTATTTTACAAAAAGATCTAATAGGATGCAAATGATGCAATCCACATGAGTTTCAACAATCGTTGCAGATGTTAATTCTACCCATGAACATTCGTAGATGTTTTGGTCACTTTTACAAGTGATATAATATATCCAATAATGATTTGAAAGGTCAAGTAATGATCAATGTACGTAATGAAATACTCCTCCATAAGGCAGAGATGAGAGTAACGGTAATTCTATTCCAGAAAAACGAAGCTAGAAATACTTAGAATAGTAACATGTTCGTTAAAAAAGTATGTTAATACCAACTATCGCCAAGATTATTATTAAACATTTCAGGTTGCTCCAAAAGCATTCCCTTGTATTATTAATGTTGTAAACATACTTCGACGCACCGTTCCAACATTCAAACGCTGCCAGCATTGTCTGAAACAGATCTTGCCCGCCTTTTGTGTCATGAAGAAATTGTACAATATTTTTTTTTGTACGGCTAACTAAAGTCGTTTAGTTGGGTAGTTTTTTATACCTTTTGTTTTAGATATCTAATGTAAAAATATTTACTAATAATAATATAGATTACTAATATTCATTTATTGCGCTATCGTACACAAACATGACAATTAATATTATAAAATCACTAAAACTGTATCTAAAATCTATAATTATAAACTAAATTTATAGATAAAATAAATGAGCCAAATCGCTGCCCCGTAGAAGTGTATCCAAGACACTGGCAGCATTACCTCGCTGTATAGCCAAACTCATTTGTTGGCCGAGGTAAGCTCCAGCTCTTGGATCACTGGAGGCCTCAATCAGCTGCGAAGACAGTTCTTTTTAAAAAAGCTTCGCTTCTGGACCCCGCGGTCCCATCGTTTGACTGCGAAGGGCACAAATATGTAACTCTGGGGAATAGCAGCATATTTGCGCCGCTTCACAGCCTCCGCAAATTCAGCCGCCGCTGAAACTGGGGAAAATATTGATTTGGGCAGGCCAAGGACCAAGCAGATTTGGCTTCACTCATGTACGCAACATCACAGTTAATTTGAGATTTTGATAATTTTTTTAAAATTAACTGTTGCGTACTATGAGTCGAAGATAAAAGAGCTGATAGAGACACTCTAGAAATTTTGCGTACTCCCAAACCCCCGTACAAAGAGGCAAAGAGGCTTGGGTCCAGGCACGGTCCGAAAGTTGGCAATTAAATAATGTTGATAATGTTTTGACAATGATGGAATCAATATCATAAGTGTTTATTAATTACGCCAATGAAATATAATTTCATACGTTCGTACATAAGTGATAGATACATAGATAAAAGCAGTGATAGTGTATTGGTTAAGACTCTACCTTTCACTCGCGGAGTCTGAGGTTCAATTCTAAGGGGTTCGAGGTCTTAGTCTTAGTAAATTTTAAAATTATTTGGGTTCGAAGTTACGCAAAAATAAAACATACTACAATGACACAAAAATAACTCATTGAGAATATTATTTTTATTTTATAAATCATAACAGTTTTCATTACCTTTCAACTACATATTTCAATGTACTAAAGCATGCCAATTGCTGAAATACATTTCTTGTTATTTCAGAAAATATAAGGATGTATTTTCACATCGTTTACCTCCCCATATCCTTTGTGACCGCTGCTAACGAGGGTTTCATTGTGTTACCTTCAAACACCCACCTCGGTAACATATACTTTCATCATCTTTTGAAACAGTCAAACCATATCCATTGCGTGTTGTGAGGAAAAACAAGACTTTCCAGTGACAATTAAATTTCAATGGACAGTAAATAATTTATTGAGTGGTATTGTCTTAAGATATATGATAATGTCGGGAATGTAAAGTTCAGTTAAGTAGGTGAAACCACCAATTTTCCCTCGAAGAAACCTCCCAACGAAGAAACCTAAAAAGCCAATTTTGCTATTACAATTTTTTGCATAGTATAAAGATAAAATTTTCGTAAAAGCTTTGTAGGTTGTCTATCTGCCTTGAAATCTAATTTAGCAGACAGCTAAACAGATTCTGACGTCAAAATTGTAATATCTTAAAAAATACAAGTAATCATTTAACTTTTACAAGAATTTTTACTGTTGCTCTGTGGAAAGTCTTTTCACGTAAGATGCTTTACAACATGAATCCGGCCGTTTGAGGCGCATCCACTAAATTATCTTTTTTAAAGCTTTCTTTGTTTATATTTCAATTCTTAGTAAGAAAAATATGTATTTGAACATAACAGTAATTTTATTAACACGACAGAGAAATCGTGGAGTGGCGCGCGCGTGCTAATGCACAAACTTCACTCTCGTGCAAAAGCTAGTATAGGGTTGTCAGGACACATTGCTGTTGAGTTAATTAAATAGAATGCCAAAGTTATAGCTTTTGTTAATTTAAGAAAATATGTCTATAAGAATTCAGGTCTACGAAACAAAACAGACTTACGAAACAGTTTATGTATATATGTATGTCTATATATATTATATATATATATATACTGTTTCGTAAGTCTGTAATAAGTGTAATATACTGGCAAAATGTGTGTGGACTTCGCATTTCTCTGGGATTGTTTAAGATATCTTTGCTACAAGTTTTCTAACGATATTTTTTTGCCAAGAAATACCTAAATAACCTTAAGGATGTAGGCAGATCTAACATTATTTAATTTCTGACGCGGTCTACTCAAAACTCGGCCATTAAAAACATCTGGGGTTCACACGATTGGAATCGAAGGGAAACTTCGCTACTTTAATTTCAATCAAAAACATTCATAGTTGATTTAAGCGAAAAGTTTGTTCATTTTTGTTAGCTTCTACTTTTTATTGGACTGACAGCACAGAAAATGTTCGGTTCAATCTTCCCTTTTGATGAATAGATAACTTTGACTTCGGTGTACACAAACACGAGAAGTTTGATTGGCGTGTTCAATAGAAAATGTTTTTATTTTCTGCCGCTTCGAAGCTATCAAGTATTTTTGATAAACAGTTGTGATATCCATATTAAGTGGTCACTGCAATTTACTTTAAAATATAGACATTTATTTGTAGGAAATGGTTAATTAATATTCTAAAAACACTTAAACTATGTCTAAAATCTATAATTATAAGCTAAATTTAAAGATAAAATAAATGAGCCAAATCGCTGCCCCGTGGAAGTGTACCCAAGACGCTGGCAACATTACCTCGCTGTATAGCCAAACTTATTTGTTGGCCGAGTTAAGCTCCAGCTCTTGGATCACTGGAGGCCTCAATCAGCCGCGAAGACAGTTCTTTATAAAAAAGCTATTATTTTAATTAATTTAAGATTAGGTACATAGTTTAATAACTAAAAGATAATGAAATCGAACACGGAGATTTCAATTATCAAATAATTAAAAAAAACGATTTTACGGACTTGTCACGTTATTGCAGCAAAGAAGCGATATGTAAAGTGTAATTCTTACAAAAGAAATCTACGTGACCTGCGCGCGCAGATATCGACTTGTCATTTATATACCGCCCATGCCGCCCGCCCTGCGCCGTGATTGGGTAGTCGCGCCGGAAATGAACAAATTACACATAATCCCTGCGTGAATTATACTCACAAACGGATATATTATGTAGCTTTGATTGCATTGCATGTTTTAGACTTGTCCTTATCAGACAGACAAACGTGGACATTAGTACGTTCATTTGTTATTTTATTGCTTTCATCATCGACCCATTGCGTCCCATTGCTGGGTATGGGTCTTCTCTCAGATTGAGAAGGATTAGGCCACAGTCCACCGCGCTGGCCAAGTGCGAATTGGTAGACTTCAAGTACCTTTGAGATTTTTTTCATAGATCTCTCTATTACACGGGTTTCTCCAGGATGTTTTCCTTCACCATTAAAGCAAGTGATAATTAATTTCTAATACGCACATACTTCGGAAAATCAGAGGGATTCGAACCCCGAACCCCTCGATCGAGAGGTCGCGTTTCAACCACTATAAGGTATTTCAACACTGTAAGGTATTCAAATTGTTGAAGCCCTAATTCTATACTTCAAACGAGCATTTCTTGTATATATTTGTATGTAATTAGTTTCTCTAAAACGACTATGATAACGTTTTTTATATTTAGATAGTCATTTACTATTAAAGTTGATCTACTTAACTGTCATGTTCTTAATTATCCGTTTTAACATAAGAATGAATTTTTATTTTAGGTAACGCCATCTGTAGTATTGAGTAAAAGTTGATATTTAATGAAAGCGCGTAACAGATGGCGCTGATTTATATTGTTATCTATAGCATTATAGTTCGATTAGGTTACAAATATTTGTCCATGTAGTTCCGGGACCAGAATAGGGCTACGGTATCCCCTGCCTGTCGTAAAAGGCAACTGTGTACACCGGCCGGTGTGGTGAGATTTGTGCTCACCTGGACAGAGCCCGACGGGGCAGGGCGCTCAGAGGACTCCGGTTGCGTTCCTTTGGAGATCCCGGAGTTGACTACGCAGCACCGAGGAAAACCACCGGGGGGGTTTTAGTGCGGTAAAAATCCCACATCACCCCGTGTTGCTCCCATGACACCGGGTACCATTTGAAGGTTTCCCCTCGAAAACAAAAAAATAAATAAAAGCTTGTAATTCTCTATCAGATGTCTGATTTGTATGTTTACAGATGCACAATTGCAAGTACAAATGTACATTGCCCATGTAATCCACAAGTCCGCGCGGGCGGCACGTTTCGTTTTACAAACGGTCCATCATAAACAGAACGCTTTATCCGCTAACGAAAACTGTAATTTATTTTTGCTTTGTTCAACGCTGCAAAAACTTTGCGTAGGCAAATTACAAGCTACCCATCCTTTGTACTTCACCTGTTAACAATTTTACTAACGAAAGATGAGTACGGACCAAATTAATAAGACAGGCGTAGGTAGAACTAAAGGGAACACATTAAATAACTTTTTTTATTACAGTAGCGAAATAATTGGAGAAACATCAAAATACGGAAATACCCAGCCCGGAAAACTCCAGTTAAATAACACTACAAAGGACCCGGGATTGTGTTCAGTGTAGTGTTAAAAACTGTACGAACTACACAAAAATAAAACTACAACTATAGCGTATTGGAATATTGACAAAAGAAATATGAAATACCTTTTTTACTTTTATCAATTCTTCGGAAATATTAGCGAATATTTTTATTAACAACGTAAACCCTATTTCATATCAGTGTTTTAATAAATAATACTAAATTATTGCACTTATCACTTTCTACAATGGTGAAGAAAAATATCGTAACGAAAACTACACGCTTAAGAATTCTTATATAAAAAAAGAAGGCCGAAACTCATTCCTATTCTTAGTTTGATCGCACTATACTTATGTTCTTTTAAGGTGATGATCCTGGGCAGGAAATCATGTGAATGTTACTAGGTTATTGTATTATCATCGGTGCTTTAGAGGTATAAAATTTTCCAAATTAATCAGATGTCTTTAAGTGGATGAAAATTATGTTAGAAAAATCCGTCCATTGGCACTTACGTCCATACATACATACAGATGAAGCTAATATAAAGCGTACAAAGAGATTAAATACATAGGACTATAGAGGGGACATTGCCAACATTTTCATACAAAAAATTTCATCCCGCTTCACACTGACACCATCTCTGATTGATT
>DWNM01000354.1:0-11418 GCA_018250375.1 Narcosius parisi helen
AATTCATCATTTAGATGTCGGACTGGCCGGGGATGGAACCCGGAACCCTCTGCACGTCAGACCGGTACGGTGACCGCTCCGCCACGCGGGTGGTCATAAAATAGTTTCTTACCATCCATTAATTCCTATATACAATCCCAAATCCAGTATTTTCTGCATGGCATCATAAGACCCATCAAAAGAATGTACCACCCCACCATTGTTATTAACTATCTCCATATTTCTACTCAATATTTCTATCAAGTCATCTGCTGCCGCCCTACAGTGTAGGAATAAAGGCAATTGGAATTCCCCACTCAATTGCAGTTGATATTCAAAGTACCTGTGAAAGAAGCAGACCTTAGACCTATGGTCACCTTTGATCTTATGTTTACCATTTTTGACAGACTTCCAAAAAGGAGGAGGTTCTGTGTTCGTCAATATGTATTTTTAAATCTTCATTTTTATTATATAATGCATTCCACTTGATGGTAAGTGCTTACTGCCACCCATGGAGTCCGTAATATACCCCAAATAAGATTAAAGTCCTATCTCAGGTTGGCCACATATTGGCACATATGCATTGTGTATGTATCTCTGTACTAACATTCATTATTGATAATCAATCTATCCAATGTTTTGCCTGCAAAGGAATGAAATTTGACAATTTCTGTTAACAAAAAATTATCAAATTTCATTTTGGGTTTAAGTTAAAATACTTTGGATAAGTATGTCTCCCTTACCACACCTTCCAAAACAGAATACAACAGCGCTTAACACAGCTATTATAATGTAGAAGTAGGTTTAGTAGTGGTGCTGCTGAAGTCGAACTACAAACCGATCAAGAATCTTCAATTTTTTTTACAAAATATGTGTTATTATGTTAGAGTCAGGAAATCTGATTTATTATCCTAATTAAGTTAATCTTACTTTAGCTGCACATCTTTGCTGCAAAAATTTAGTCTGTCGTAGTCCAAGCCACACTCCCCCAATGCCACAACTCTATCACGATTTTCAGATATCAAGGTCCTCATGTCGTTCAAGTATGATTCTGGGTTGGCTACAAAATCATTGCAGCGTGTTGGATGGCATCCTACGGTAGAAAATAACCGTGCTGAAAATTACAGTACAATAATAAGGATGTATGACTATTTCTTCAGCACCTAAATGTCTCATAAAGTTTTAAACTTAACCGATTTGCTGCTGATGGCACGACAGGCGTGTCATCAATATTTTCTACTTGTTGCTTGTGAAACGAGAGGCGTGTCATTTTTGAATCGAATGTAACACCCTCAAATTTAGAAGGGTTTTAGAAGGGTCTAGCTAGAACAAAACTATCATGATTTTCCACGTAGATTTAGCTTGTTGTGTTGTGTTACATTGTGCCATCAGCAGTGAATCAGTTAAATTGTCTACGTACAGAGTACAGACACACGCAGGCAGAATTAGATATGTTTACGGTGGACAATAATCACATAATTTAAATAACCTGCACGCTCATCTATTCCTTTTACTTAAAAAAAAATATATTTATACACGACGAATAGAGTAACCTCTTTCCTTTTGGGAAGTCGGTTAAAAAACGCTTACAATAACTTACCATAGGCATGTCCAGGCTCTTAGCGTAGTTCCTCTTTCGTCTCTTCAATTGATCCAACGCAGACTCCAATCTTGCCGAACACTTTTCACCGGCTATTGGGACGTTTGTCAATGGCGGAAGACTTCCCAATGGAGACGGTCTGCCATCAAAACGCTTCACTTCAAAGAGAGGGAGGAATCTTGATTCTGGAAGAAACATAAATTCTGCAGGTACTAATGCGAAGTTAACATTGATCAAACGCGGCTTTGATATTGTTTTTTAATTAAGTATTGAAAGAGAAATTTTGTATAATACCAATTCCTCTATGTAGAACCTTTTTTCTGACGAGGGGGAAAATCGTCAAAAAGCACTTGGTGCCGTGGGAGCAACCTACCGGAACATTGTAGTAAGTAATAAGGTTAAAACTGTTGTTTTGAACGAATCAACCCATGTAGAAGGTTTTACATGTATTGATCAAAAATCGGACCGAAAAAAAATCTTATCCTACCTATCAATTATAAAATATTAATGGATGCAATAATAAGAACTCGCAATGACTAATTTTATTATTTGACTAATTTAGACAAGACATTTGACCGTATACCTGGATTTTCTTAATAAAACTTTCTTACGTAAGTAGATGTTAAATTGAATACTCAATTTGTTATATTGCTATATACCAACCATTAGGTCAAATGCCAGCTTTTGTCATTTGCCTGCGACGTACCTAAATGTGTAATAGCACTCAGTGTCATTACAAAAATAAATCAAGATATAAACAGAAAGTAGCATTGCAATTATTTTCCATGTCGATCCTACAATTTCTTTTCACTTTTACCTTTTGTTTTGTGCTCATCACCGTGAAATAGAATTTTATTGTTCGCAAGCATTCTATAGACGTATCTATAGTAAAATGTACTTTAAAGAAATTCACTTACTAAACAAATAATTATAATTGTGTCAATTATAATTATTTGTTTAGTAAGTGAATCTCTTAAAAAGTTAACTTCTGCTGATGAATAAAATATGCAAAGTGGAGTACATAACGTGTATGTATGTAAATAGGTACTTACTAAATTACTTTAGGAAGTTGAGACCTTTAAGTCTCGACATCACGGTCTATTTAAGTTAATTTAAATACAATACTTGGGCAACTGAAATATTTATTTATGAACGTTGTACATGTATATGACCCGAACGTTTAATAAATACTTTAAAAAAGGCACTGTTGGTTATAATTAATTGTGATCGTTAATCTAAGTGACTATCTAACTTCGGTTTTCTTATTGTTAGTCGTATATGATTTATTTGACAAAATACTCCTTGCTTAAAGTTGACGCTTTACGTCGATAATATTTTTAAAATCTTTATCAAGCCGTTTAATCATTTTCCTATATCGAAACAAAAATAATGCCGGGACTCTTTCATCGACCTATTTATGCCTTTCCAAGAGCCGATCATTACTAAAACCTCGTAATACTAATAAGTTATGTTGTATTTAAATAAAGCAGTAATTCAATAACGTAAATGGCCGTTAAAAATATTTTGGAACTACAATTTGAAAGTGTGTGAAATTTTGCAATGTTTTTGAATGAGATAAATATTACCCGCGAGACCGTGTGACTTATAATGATGTAACTCTTTTACAAGTATTAAGGACCAAAATTAGAAATCAACGTTAAGTAACTTTTGAATTAAACAGTTATTTTATGAAATTGTCATATTATTTATGTTGAATAGGCTTGTCACTAAATTGTTTATTTTCAAAATCAACGAGGATATTAAGTTTAAAAAATAATGATCATTCAATAACTCCTACGTAGATAGTATTTATTTTATATACTACAGTACTACATAAATACTTACCTACCTACGTCTACAACAAGATTATTTGAATTATACTGCCAACGTACCTTTTTCAGGATCTACATCAGGCAATTCGTTATCACTAGCCGATACCGTTTTCGCTAAAAATATGTACAGCCACCAGAATCTCACCATTTTCACTAAGATATATCGACATGTAATAAAACTATTCGCGCGAGACAATAACCTTTGCTGTTTGGCGTAGAAAAAACAAGTGTCAAAATGTTGGCGCGAAATTGTCCGAAGACAATGGCTTCCTCTCACTGTGAGGCCGAAACGAAGAATAAAATGTGGAAGTCAAGAGACAATAAGAAGTGCAGTCAATGGAAAACGATCCCCGCTCAAATAAAAATCTAGATGTTTGCGATCCGCAACAGGTGTCTAGCTGGCAAGTTCACTTAAAAACGAGTACCTACATATTTACTGTAGTGAAATTGAGGGTACTAAGTAATAAGTATACCAAGTAATGTCACGGTTTGGTTTCAATAATTTCAATCTCAATCTTATCTTTAATCTTTAAGACTTCTTATTGATCTTATTAAAATAATGCTTGTGACAAAACTAATCAAAGTATATTCTGGTATGTCTGGTAGTAATACTGCTCAAAGAACGCAGTAATCGACATTTTTGGGAAATCCCGTTTTTTGCAGAAATTGCATCAAAAGAGTGTTATCTACACGTGGGTAAAACAAATATATATATATTTATGGGAAGTCCGTCAGAACATGCCGAGAAATGTAGTATTTGCACTAGATCTCTTGTGAATCCTTAACATAAATGCAGTAACTATCAATTATAACTATAGAATAGACTAATCCGTAAAATAGCGGTTTAAATTCTAAACTAAATAATAAATCGTATTTTTATGTACCTTTTCAATAAAAAAGGTTTCTGATTGAATAAGAGATGGAGTTGAGATTTGAGAAAATCACTAAAACGCATTTATCTCGAAACTATCATTTTCCAAATACTGCGTTTATCATTACGATGGCAGAATATTACAGGATGTATATGGTTCAGAATTTAAGTATGAATGTACAGTCGTAACGTATGTAAGATATTTTTCATTTTTTAAGTAAAGGTATATTACCTTAAATGTAAGTTTATAGTTGACGTAAGTTAAATATGTTTTATTTATTATCTACCTCCTGTATTTTTCCAAACTTTAAAACTTTGTTATAGGTTTACAATATAAAACTAGCAGTTAACATAACATAGCAAATTAAAGAGTCACATAATTAATTGGAAAACGTCGTGAGGAATCCTGCATACCTGAGAGATATTTAAAAAAAGTCTCAAAGGTATGTGAAGTCTGCCAATTCGCACTTGACCAGCGCGGTGGACTATGGCCTAATCCTCATTCTGAGAGGAGACTCGTGTCCAGGAATGGAACAGTAATGGTTGATGATGATGATCATAATTATTGATAAACGACATAAAGGATTAAACTAACTGTTACGCCTGGCATATGTAGCCCTTTTTGCCTACCTTATTCCTATTCCTGCTCACTCAGCATTCCTAGTGCACCTGCCTATGCAACCTCTCCCCCCAGTTAGTCTCATTCCATCTTCCACACCAATTTCAAAATCGTTTTTTAAAAAGCCTCTTCCTCCGAGACTCGTAACATAACGTACCTATGGACCAATTAATCAGTCGATCAATTCATGTGAAACCTTTTTTTATGTATGAAAAGAGCCCTAGTACGTTAGTCTACATTTCACCATGCTTTTATCTATGGGATGACATCGCAGCGTCTCGCCGTAAGTAGACTGTAACGTAATTATGAGGATGAAAGAAAATTAGGTTGAGCCGTGTAAAATTGTCTACAGCAGTCACGTAGAGTTCACTGATCTTCATCGCTGTAAATATCTCTGGCTTTATAGGCTTTGGTCTTATCTAGAGAATGTGTGGAAAGCTAAACAAAATTATCGTTGAAGATAACGCATCTCAAATACCACAGAGTATTGTTTTCAGTAAGCTTTCTACTGCTATAATAATTACGAAAATAATAGACTAGTGTAGGCCACGCGGTAATGAAACTAATGAAAGTGCTTGTCCGTGGGCAAAGGCAGTATTTTATACACAGTCCTAGGATTCTGGACATTATTATCTTCAATTGATAAATATGTCTGGCATATAATTAATTTAACGAATTATAACGTATAAGTATACCTACCTTCTTACTTATAACACGTTCATTCGATTAATGACGATAAATCATTTACTTCACTGCATATCACTACATAGTATAATATAAAGTAGCTTTCTCTGTCCCTATATCCCTTTGCATGCTTAAATCTTTAAAATTACGCAACGGATTTTGATGCGGTTTTTTTTCATAGAGTGATTGAAGAGGAAGGTTTATACGTATAATACGTTCACAGTTTTTCTGTAGTGTATTCAGCATTGCACCCGTGCGAAGCCGGGGCGGGACGCTAGTAAAATATCAAATCAACCCGTTTTAACTGATCAGAATAACGGTGTACTTAATTGACCAAAATAGTTATAAATAACAGGGGCTGAGGTTAATGATTCGTTTTACCTACCATTGTGTATTCAACAATAAATAACATTTTAAAACATTTACGGACGTAATCCCGGCTATAGTCCATTGTCTTGGAATTTATGAAATATCCGTGGACACCCGAAATTGATGCAAGAGACACCATTCATTTACAAAAATACGACACACCAAGCTATGGGTTACAAAACAACTTAGATAAAAAACTTACAAAATCGCTTTGTTGTTATGTAGAATTAAGAATTTGGGACAATAACATCATTGTACTATTCAAATAGCTGTTGCATGTAAACCAAAATAATAGTTTATTTTGATCAAGACATTTTTACTAGAAGTGGTAAATTTATTATGTAACTGGTCCATGATAGTAACAGACACATGTAACAGATTTCGGCTTAATTTCGAATCGCTAATAAGATTCATCTTCCTAGGCAAGGAAACGCAATTTATTAAAATAACACCCGTACTATCTAACGGTGCTCAGCGCTACAATTTGAAGCATTAATATTTTTTTATGTAAATAAACAACGATGTCACGAGATGTTGTGCAAGCGTGTCCACGGGCTCATCCGCTGTATGTGGTAAGTGTACCATTGTTCGCACACAATGGGGAAAGCATGGCCCGACCCACGGGGCCATGAGTAACGCGTTTTAATATTCCGTTGCTTGGTGAAATGGATATAAAGGTAAAGCTTAAGGGTTTAGCCTAGCAAGGTTAATAATTGATAAAATGGTTAGAAATTAATAAAATTGTCAATTGATTTGTCAGTGAAAGAAAAAGTCGTGCAGAAACATATGCCTGGGAATTCTCTACTATGTTTGTACAGTGTAGTACCTACCAAATCTAACATCCCCTTAGCTAGCGATGTATGTTTTATCCTTAAAAAATAGAGACTCGTTTCCAACCGTGAAATACTAATATATTGAGAATGATGATGAAAGTTAGGTAATATTTTGTTAGTTCGTTGGACTTCAATATTACACTACAAACAGTAAAATATATGAAAATTGCTATTTTGTGGCCCCACGTACTTATGAACTATTTCTATTATGTACGTATTTACATTCATAAATACAATTGTTCAATAAGAATAATTTTGAATAATTCTGTGTTCGTGGAACAAGCTGATATTTTATTCGATTGCAGCAATCATATGTAAACCAAATGTAAGGTACCTTATTTATCGGAAAACAAATAAATTTAAATTTGTTACAAACGTTTTCAGGACGAGTGTTCCGTATATGGTTCGGTAAAAATGGGCACGCGAAAACTAACGCTTTATCATACCCACCTATATCCGTCAACCATGATAATGCGATAATAATTACCTCATAACCAACATGTAGGTATTGTGCAAATACTACCGGCTATAGCTAATCGTTGATGTCTTTTTAATAGTGATTGCACGGTGATATTAAAGACTTCAACGCCTAATTTTCTACATTCATATCCGCTAATCTAGCTCTTAAACGACGAAGAATACCCAAGAAGACCGTAGCTGTATTTCTTAAAAAATATTGAGTACCTACGTAACTTAGTTGTATTGAGTACAAAAACGAGTATATCTCGTTTTTGTACTCAATACAATATTTAGCGATGTACCTACTTATTTAGGTATGGTAGGTACATCGCTAAATAAATGGGGAACAATGAGTTTTTAGCTGTCACTGAATTTTTAAAATATGTCAATGCAAAAAAAATGTAAAATTAAATTAAAACTGAGTAATTATAATTGAGCATTGTAGTACATTAAGTACTGATTTCACTAGTTATACTCAAAATGCTATAGGTTAAAATAAATGATTGATTATATTATTACATAACCAAGGTCAATAATTTAATTCCTCGATTTTGTTGTGTCATTGTAATACTGCCACTTGCGTGATATGTAGTTATACCTACTTATATTATTAGCACCTGATTAGTTGATTTGATCTATTTAACCTTAATGTAAGTCATTTTGTTTGCTTTATTCGTACATTATTGTTGGTCACATGAGTAGTATTCGTACTTAAAACGTATTTACACACTTCATTGGATTATTAAGTGCCTATGTATGTATGTATTGATTGTAATAACAATCGTGTAAAAATAATTGTTGTGATAATCGGCTTTGCTCGGCCGTCCTACATTGATTTTTATTGCTGTCTCGTTCATACCAATGAAGAGAAGGTGAGATATACTACCTGTCTGTATTGTATGTACGTAATAATTCCAAGTCTACATATTAGTACGCGATAGATTACTCGAGATAAAGGATAATTTTAGGAAAACAGAATCGAATTAACAATGTGTACGCAATTTTTGTTAAACTTGAAAGAAATAACTGTGCTTGTAGATAGATGTCACTAGTAGCTTCATAGTAGCTTGACGTGATCACGCACGGACTTCACGGTCGCTCATTATGACAGATGACTTTCGTCATTTTCCTTCCTTCTCTTTCCCACAGCGGGCTGAACAAAACTCATGAAAAAACAATTTCGTATTTCGACATCACCGATACAATACCTAATACGTACGCGTTTTGGGTAGTTGACGACGCAAATAAGTGTGTGATCAATAATATTTCGTACGTGACGCAGTCAGTGTAGTGTAGCAAACCAGTTTCGTGTCGTGCAATGGGTCAATTGAAATTCTTATTATTCAATGTTAGAAGAATAAACAAGGTAATCGTCTCATTCATTTAAACAAAAGGCAAGGCGGAGGCTTCGTCCTTCACATATTAGAACATTGTTATCTATGCACGTAGCCGATGAGTCTTGTTAGAGGTGATAATGGACTAACGCATACAGTGCATGTAAGTAAACGAGCGCGTCGTCTCTAAAGTTCTTGAAGACGTTTCTAATTATATTCTCTTAAACTCTTGGTGGTGGGTTCTATCGCTTAATAATATTTACACAGGCGCAGTACTAAGGTAGCAAACTACACAGCAGATAAAGCTTACTAATAAAATCGATCATTTAAATCATGGCTAATGTAAAAAGTAGAGTAAGAGCACCCAAAAGATCAAACGCGAAAAGTAAAGGCCGTGGTAAATTAAAAAAACCCTCAACAGGTGTGAGGGAACTGAACAAGCCACACATTGTGATGAAAAGACCCAGTGTGGGTACTTGTCTGACGTCCGAAGAAAAAGTTAAGTATCTACTGCAAAACGGTCACAGGTTGAACGATAAGTTAGTTGATAAAATAACGATCAAGAAAACTATTAAGGATTGTCTCAGAAATAATACCAAAGAGCAGTTTAAACTTAATGAAAAATCATTGCGCGGTGAACTAATGATTGACGATTATAATGCAAAACGTAAAGTCTTACAAATAAAGAGAGCCACTGAGAAAGGCCTCAACAATAACAATGTAACCGTTAATGACCAAAACCAATTATCACCAACTACAAGTAATAAAGACAATCCAGTGACTAGTAAAAAAAAGCAAGAAAGAGGAAGTAGGCGGATTGTAAAAGCAAAATGTGTTGATATAACTAAAGTAGCTGTTATATCTTCACCAATTTTTCAGTGTGATTACTGTAAAAAGGTATTCAATATAAAGTCATCTTTGCGTAGACATGTTCTCGCTCATCTTGACCTTCAATTATACAGCTGCTCCCGCTGTCCCAGAAAGTTTGAAACCAAAGCAAACTTATTGATACATTCGAAGAAAATGCACCCAAATACCAGAGAACATTATATGTGCTCTTTGTGTCGTAAAGCGTTTTTGTCAAAAAAAAATATGATACTACATATGGCCACACATGGCTCCAAGGAGAATGACTTCAAATGTATCTATTGTGATGAGAATTTTCATCAACAAATATTGTTGAATCAACATGAAAAGAAGCATCTAGTCGCAGGCAAATTCCTCTGTACTGTATGCAATACCAGTTATGATTGCAGAAATCAATTGTCTTTACATATTAAGAGCCATTTGAAGATAAAGGATTTCGTCTGTCAACATTGTGGCAAGGACTTTTTGAGGTTAAACTCATTAAAGCGTCATGTCCAAATTTGTCATGGTGGCCACCGCATACAATGCCCTATTTGCAAGAAGTATTTAAAAGGCCACTTGACAGAGCATATGCGTGTGCATGAGAAACAACGACCACATATATGCCCTGAATGTGGTCAGAGTTTTACTCAGTCTACTCAATTGAATGTTCATCGTCGGTCCCATACTGGTGCAAGACCTTATCCCTGTCGTATTTGCAATCGGGCATTTACTCATTCTAATGCTCTCATGTTACATATTCGGAGACACACAGGTGAGAAACCATTTCATTGCGCAATGTGTCCCCTAGCATTTTCACAACTTCCTCATATGAAGGCTCACATGCGTAATATTCATAAAAAGGAGGAGTGTTATAAATGTAAGAAATGTGATCAGTTCTTCAAGTTGAAGGTTCAGATAGAAAATCACGAGAAATCGTGTACTGTCGGTGACAAGCAGCTTTCCTTCGAGGAGATGATAGAAGCATCAGTGAAGCACGAGGAGATTGAAGTTGAATCCGTTATGAGTCTCTCTCGTATGCGGTTCCTGCTAGCTCTGCTCCTTACGATGATCGCAAGCAAAGAGAAACTCAGATATTTAGGTGCGTAATTTTATTTCTTATAAAACACGTTTTTCTCACACATAAAGTTTTGTGCACTGAATGTTGATTTTTTGAGTTAGCGTGGAATACATTGCTTCCTGTGTGTGCGCCAATAACAGGAGTTCATTTGAAATACCAACACAGTCATTGACATACAATTTATTATCAAAATTTACAAAATCCATGCAAAAGCATTTAAAAATGCCCCTACAATAGACATCAACGGGTTCTGCACCGTCATTTGACATTCATTGATACGACACTATTACAATCTTCGACGGAATAATACCATTATTGCACTATCATTAAAGTTTATTTCAGATCGTTTGATTTTAGATGGTATTCTCAGAAACACAAAGCACTACTGCTG
This sequence comes from Narcosius parisi helen, assembly GCA_018250375.1. NCBI lineage: Eukaryota > Metazoa > Arthropoda > Insecta > Lepidoptera > Hesperiidae > Narcosius > Narcosius parisi. The sequence continues at coordinate 10,899 of DWNM01000354.1, forward strand.
ACCTGTTGACGGGTTACAAAGTCTTGCGCGCTAGTGTTTGTATGCCATTGTGTGCTTGTGTGGAGTACTATTGTGGTCTGTGACGTGTGTGTTGCACATGTTTCATTGCTCAGCTTGATCGACATTTTTATTTTAGCGAACATTCTTGTCATTGTATCGGACGACAGGCGTGTTAGCAGACCAGATTTTTGGTAATACGTTTACGAGTGAGTTCATTTCCCATTTCGTTGATAATTTTGGTGATGGGAGGTAAATGCATTCAAATCGGGTACAAAGGTTTAAGGAACTTATGCTGTTAAACTAGGTTTAAATTCGCTTTACGGTTGCCGAGGTTAATTACGCCAGGTGGTGGTTACATTATTGTAAATATTGTACAAAGTGATGTTATTATAAATATCGATATAAGGAGAAAATACATGTATCGATGGTTATAGTACCTATTCGATAAAATAAAGCAAATAAAACCGAGTAATAAACTCGATATCCCAAGTTATAGTTATATTGTACATAAGTAATATAT
>DWNM01000355.1:0-11416 GCA_018250375.1 Narcosius parisi helen
GTCACCGGGGGGGTTTTAGTGCGGTAAGAATCCCACATAACCCCGTGTCGCTCCCACGGCACTGGGTACCTTTTGAAAGTTTCCCCCACGTGATCCCAAATATAATGCAATTTTGTCATAAATAAAAAATATTTATAAATAAAACAATTAAATTCACACCATATATTTTATTTTATCAAAAATCTCGTGTCTTGTAAAAATATCAAACATAACAATAACACAGTTCTACTCAAAATTAGCGTCTAGAATGAGCCTAAATTCATAATCTATTTTTGATTTTTGAAAATTGTTTATTTCCAAGAAAATTGTAGTCAAAATATTGCTAAATGTTGCCAGCAACAATCCTATGACTTATACAAAGAATGGAATTGTTAAACAACGTATGGAAATGGTACACATTTTCACAAGATGTAAAGTTATTACTTAACAATGGAAGCCTTTTATACAACCGATTAAACTATTATACAATACGTTAAACTATTATACAGCGTGTTAAGAACATCTTAACGCACTGTATAATTGTGTGTAATGGACTTAAAAACAGCTTAACGCACTGTATAATTGACTTAAGAACAGCTTAACGCACTCTATAATTGTTCAACATCTTTAGATGTTATAATAAGTTTGAAACAGTTACTGGCTTTTAGAAAACTATCGTCGTGGAATGTATAGTTCTAATATGTAACGTGTACTTACTATAAGTGGTTGTTATTTCTTAACCCGTTATTAATACTCAACATATCCAAATTTTGTCTGCCAAAGATCAAAATTTGACCATTTCTACTCTGGGATGAAAATAGTATATAATAAAAACAAAGTGAAATTCTTTTTCTCTTTTGTGTATCCTTCCACACTTTTCTTTCACCTCATCCGATTTCAGCTACATAAAAATATAATGGAAAGAAAGAAACTCTCTCTTTCTCATTTTTGTCTATCTCGCCTGTTTCCCTTTCTTTTTCTTCCACGCTCAGGTATATCTCTTTTTCAACGTATTTTTTGTCTTTGACAGTTTGTAGTCTGCAAAAACCGATAAATGTCGATCTTTGGTAGACAGATCGTTAGATAGATTGATTTTTAATAACGGGCGATTGTGACTACCATATATTTCAACCCAATGGTCGCGGTCACGGTAAAACGGAGTCGAAATATAGGAGCAAAAAAGCCACATATCGTAAAAACCAATTACACTATACAATGTAACATATTAAACTATTATACAACGTGTGTGTTATACAATATGTTAAACTGCCGTCGTAATGATAAACGCAGTATTTGCAAAATGATGGTTTGGAGATAAACGCGTTTTAGTGATTTTCTCAAATCTCTACTCCACCTCTTATTGAATCAAAAAGTTTTTTTATTGAACAGGTACATAAACATACTATTTATTGTTTAGTTTAGAATTTAAACCGCTATTCAATGGATTAGTCTATTCTCTTCTTGTAAATGATAGTTACTTCATTCGTGTTAAGGATTCACAAGAAATCCCACTAGATTTTTTGTAAATACTACATTTTGCGTTATGTTTTGACCGACTTCCAATAAAAATATATATATTTTTCTTTTACCCACATCTAGATAACACTCTTTTGATGCAATTTTGTGCAAAAAACGGGATTTCCCAAAAATGACGATTTCTGCGTTCTTCGTTACGAGGGCAGAATAGTACAATAGTATGCGTGACTTAACTATCTATTATCGCGCGCTAACTTCACGCCGTGCGGTAATAGACGATTAATTCACACGTATCGTATATTATTTTATAGCCCGTGTGACATAAACCCGATCTCACAGGAAACGGAATGGCTAAAGTTCAGGTTTAGGTCACACGGCGCTATAAACTATTATACAACAGTTTAAACTGTTATATCACATTTTAAAATATGTTGTTAATATTTTAACAAATTGTATAATTTGTTGAACTTTTATACAAAACGTTAAATGTATGTCACGCTGATATAAAAGGGTTTGAAACTTTTTTAAGATTTATTATTATATAAATGAGGTAATGTTTATTAAAATACTGGATTAATTATTCCATGCCTGCAAAGCTCGTTCATGATATTTTGAGATCTTAAAACTATTTTGGATACCAAACTACATTGGTAGTCCTAGGAAGTCGTCATCCTGCGTCTTGTTTTTCAGGTACCTGAAGATTTTCCTGTTCAAAGATAAATGTAATATTATCAGAACAATATTTTTGAAGCAGTGATAGCCTAGTGGGTGTAACGCGACCTTTACATCGAGGGGTCGGAGGATCGAATCCCAGGCACGCACCACTGATTTTTCAAGTTATGAGCGTATTAGAAAATAATGATTACTTGCTTTAATGGTGAAGGAAAACATCGCGAGGAAACCTGCATACCTGAGAGACCTTTAAAAAAATCTCAAAGGAATGTGAAGTCTACCAATTCGCACTTGGCCAGCGCGGTGGACTGTGGCTTAATCCTTCTCATGCTGAGAGCAGACCTGTGCCCAACAGTGGCACAGTAACGGGTTGATGATGATGAAGAATATTATTAGAAAGATATCCACTTATCCATAATCTCTTGTTTCTATGTTATTTTTATTTTGTATTTCTTCTTAAAAAAAAAAACAACAAAAAGTAATGAAAACAAAGCGCAATTCTTTTTCTATTTCATATCTCCTTCCACTCTTTTCTCTATCTCACCTGAGAGAAAGAAATTTTATCTTTCTCATATCTTTTTCTCATTTTTGTCTATCACCTTGTTTCCCTCTCCTTTTCTTCCACATCCAGCTATTCTCAGCTATCCAGCTATTCATTCTCTAATCCAGACCTAGTTTCTCTCTTTCTACTTACCACATATCAATTATTCAAAATTCGTCTATCCCTTTCTCTTAAGACTCTCCCACTAATGATTCTTGGGCTTGTACTATGCGAAAGCATAGCCAACGCCCACTGCACCTCACTAGCGGTCACTTTAATGTCAGTGACGTCACGCGCACACCGCCACCCCCTCTGCCTCCGTCCCCCTGCGGCCACTCACCATATGGTCCTGGGCGCGTGTCCCCAGTCGTGCGAGAGCGCCGCCAGTGCGCGCTGCACCTCCGCGGCGCCCACCTTCCGGTCGGCGACGACGGCGGCCACGCGCACGTCGGACGCACGCGGCCAGGCCGCCTCGCGGGCGTCCTCCACCACCAGCTCCAGCCGCATGCTCACCTCCCAGACCGACCGGAGAGGAATGTTCGCGACCTGCGCCACATCATCACAGATTCACAGTTCGATGCAACTTTATTTATTTTATTTAAAAAATCTATTGTTTTAAGACTAAATTAATTATTACACTTACCCTACAAGGTTAGCATATCACGGCCCGTGGGCCGGAAGTGACCCGTGACGCCTACTTTGCGACCCGCGAAAGTAATATTACTTTTTTATGCCGACCAATTTGAGAGATTATATGAGTTGGTACTTTGCTACGTTTTTTTTCACATCCTACTTCAAGTTCTGGGCTAGGATCTAAATGACACCCAGTATAGACCAATTGGCGTGAGTACGAGTATGTGAACACTCTACTTACTCGGGCATATTCGATACTCACCGCGTTGCTAGAGGTACGCGCGGAGAGTAGACCTCTCCGCGCAGAGTTGGTATTTTAGCGCACGTCAAATGACTGTGGGTCATACATGCGAGGCGTTTGCATAGTCGTCATTGTTCGGCGAGTTACTTGGCGAATTGTTCACGAGTATTTCGGTTAACACTCACACACACGCATACGTAGCATAAGAACACAGTACACACCTTAAGCGCCAGCACGCCGTCCTTGCTCAGCGTGTACGCCAGTCTGGTCCTCGCGTCGCGCATGGCGCGCGCCCAGCGCAGCGCGACTCGGGCGACGCCCGCGCAGCGCCGCAGCACGAGCGGCACGTCGCCCGCGCGCACGCAGCCGCGCCCGCACTCGTACCGCATCGCCTCCGCGGCGAAGCGGATGCACAGCTCCGCCAGCGGGTCCTTGTCGTCTGTAATACGATTTGTATATTATGTTAATAGCTGTGCCCGCGGTTTCATCCGCGTTTAAAAATATTAACATGAGATACATAAAGTACCCAAAATTATGCCTTCACTTTTTTTAAAATAAAATAACACTGACCGGCGAGCACGGTGTCGACGCAGATCTCTGTGACGGGCGTGTCTGCGCGCACGCGCGAGCGCGGCGCGTTGTGGTGGCGGTGCGCGAGCCGGACGCGCAGCCGGAGCCGCGCGCGCAGCAAGCGGAACATCCACGTGTCGCCGCCGGACGTCTCCCACTCGCACTCGCGGCTTCTGGCACCGACCGCTCAGTTAATTAAAGCGTTAAAAAGAAGTCTCGTTAAAGCGTTAAAATGAAGTCTCGTTAAAGCGTTAAAAAGAAGTCTCGTTAAAGCGTTAAAATGAGGTCTCGTTAAAGCGTTAAAATGAAGTCTCGTTAAAGCGTTAAAATGAAGTCTCGTTAAAGCGTTAAAAAGAAGTCTCGTTAAAGCATTAAAATGAAGTCTCGTTAGAGCGTTAAAAAGAAGAGCAGCGGTGATGGCCTAGTGGTTGAAACGCGGCCTCTCAATCGAGAGGCCTCACGCACCTCTGATTTTTTATAGAAATTAATTATCACTTGCTATAACGGTACTCAGTGTTCGTTAAAGCGTTAAAAAGGAGAGAAGCAGTGAGAGCCTAGTGGTTGAAACGCGGCCTCTTGACCGAAGGGACTCACGCACCTCTGATTTTTCAAGTTATGTGCGTACTAATAATTAATTATCACTTGCGCTGATGAAGAAAAATATCGTGAGGAAACCTGCATACCTGAAATATTTAAAAAAACATCTCAAAAGTATGTGAAGTCTACCAATTCGCACTTGGCCAGCGCGGTGGTCTATGGCCTCATCCTTCTCATTCTGAATGGAGACCCGTACCCAACAGTGGGACTGACATGATTAAAAAGGAAAAAGCGCCATCTATTCACAGACTTGCACTCGCGGCACCTTCTGGCACCAACGGTTCAGTATTTGTTAAAACGTAGAAGACAGGGACAGTGGAAACGGTATGTAGGCGGGGTACACCGATCAACAGTAGCGTAGCTCCGCATACTTGATGACCTTGATCGTCTGTTACTGTTAAGTGACAAGGCGATAGTGTCGCATGCAAGCTACGCCCACTTGTCGCACGACACTGTTTTGTTCAGTGCTCCATATAACTTCATACGAAGCAGTGGGTTGCGCGACTCGCTAGCTTTTGTTTGTCGCAATTGTCAGACGCGGTCGCCTACATCAGAAATATACATTAAGAGTTACTTATCGCTACCACCGCTCAAGGTATGTTTTACTATGGTGAAAAAATATATAACCAATATATAACTTACCCCATAAACGGCAGCATATCAATCTTGGCGACGACATTGACGCCAGACTCACACTCCGTTACCACATTCTTCGAGCTCAATCCCTTTAGATCCGGCTGCCAGTCCACTCTGGACGGCTGACTGCCCACGTACGACACTGTCTCCTTCACACAGCCTCGCGTCTCGCTCTGATTGTTGCTTGTACACGAGCTGACTACGTCAGGCGTTTGGTCACCGGCTGTGTTCTCCGTTTCGGGCACCGCTCCGCTTGACGACATCCTGTCGTATATCGCCTCCATTATCTGCTCCTCGATCATGTCTTGCTCCATTTTCGTTATCTTGTACTCCGTGATCAGCTGTTGAACTGTTATGTCCGTGCCCGGCTTCTTATGCTTCGGGCTGCCTTTGGACTTCCTCGGCGACCGCTTCTTTGGTCTGATCTCGGTTCTGTCGTCAGAATTGCTGTCAGTCTGTGATTTTTCCGGTGAAAAATGTCTAACTTGCACCACGTTCAGGCAAACGTTAGGACTGTTTGATATTTTCTGCATTTTGCTTAATGGTTTCGGTGTGACGTCCGGGCTGGATAGCGCCGACTGTCTTGTATGCCGTGTGGGGCTGTAGCTACGCTTCTTCGCTTTGGTATACTCCATAGGCTCCTCGTCGTTCGAAACTAAGTCTGAATCGATGTTATCTATCGGCGCTTCTTGGTTATCAATCTTATAAATGACTTTGACGGGAGAATCTTCGAGTTTTTCGTGCATTTTTACTTTTATGTCAAACACGCTTTGGGTTAGAGCGTCGTCCACTAATGTTAACGATGAACTAGCTTCAAGCAGTTCTTTATTACCCTTCATAACTATTAAGGTATTCACTTCTGTGTCTTTGACTTCCATCGCGATGCCATCAGTCGATCTGTCCATGGATAACGGCTTGCTAGGATCAGAGAACAAGCTGTGCGAATCTCCCTTCTTATCTGAACAAGCATCACCTGAAGGCAAGCCTACATGGCTCTCAACATTGTACTGGGTCATCACTCTTTCAACCTCGTACTGTTCTTTATCCTTAATCTTATCCAAATTCCCTTCAGTTGACTCAGATTTCGTTGGATTGTATTTATGTACGTCTACGCAATCTAGAGGCGCTAACAAGACATTATTAAGGGGGTTGACGTGATCGAATACTAGTACTGGAGCTTGAGTAAGCTTTTTCAATGGAGATTTTGTTTTCAAATGTTCTTCGTACGATCCAGTCGCGTTCGATTCTGAATGGTCAACAGCTGTAACAGGCTCTTTCACGGGCTCGCTAACGGCCTTATTACCCATTTCAGCAAGGGATTCCTTATTGAGATCATAAACGGAGTTGATATTCGAATGCAGTTCAACTTCCAAATCGATTTGGCTTGACGTTATCAAATTGGCTTGTATTTGAGTACTGCAAGTGGACGGTTCCTTTTTAGTTCTATTTGTAGTCAATTCGAATGGCATTTGGTCTGGTCTAGGTTTCACTAAATCGCTCATAAGCGCTTTAATATTGTCCGAGACGTCTTTTAAATACGTCGGTATAACGTTAGCCCGATTCTCCTTCATGTAAGACGTCTCACCGAACGCTGTTTTCTTGAGCGGTGATATTCTCACATCGGATTTTAGGCTTGCATCGCTGCAGGATTCATCTTCAAAGTGCAAAGTTTTGACGACTTCGTTGCTCATTCGGACAGATTTCTTCGGGGAAGTGGCACTGTCATTCAGTTCTGGGGGCGATTCAGTCGTCGTGTCCTCTATGCTTCCGCTGTCATCGATTTCGAACCGCGACTGTTGTAACGCGGCTTGTGCCATCGACAGATTGTTCAGCAAGTCCTCCCTACTGAGAACTATTGATTGTCTCTTCGGAGCGAAACTCAAGCGTCTCGGCTCTGGTATTTCCTTATGCTCCAAAGCCATACTGCTCCTAATTTTCATTGGATCGTCAACCTCTTCCTGTATAGGAGCGCAAGATTTTCTATCAGTAAAATCGGACAACATATCTAAGAGTTCCTTAGTGTCATCAGCTTCTTTAAACGATTTCCTTGTTTTAGTTAAGTTTGCGAAATCCTTCACATTTGAGCTATCCATATCTTCTTCCTTTAAAGTGGCTTTCAAATCTGAGCTTACTACTTTTTCGTAATACCTATTCTTTGGCGATTTTTTCTTTCCTTCGTGTATAGCGCTGCGTCTCAACTCAACAAGTTTGTTTTCTATAGTATCATCTAAATCAATCTTAAGTTCGATTGCTGGCAGCGATTTATTTTCTATTTCATTCATTTTGTCCACATCAACTGCATTTTCTTTACCTTTAAGTATTTTTACTGCAGAATATTCAGAATTTCCAGTATCTCCATTTTGATTTTCATCACTATCTTTAGTAATAACAAAAATGCCTTCATTTGAATTATTTTCAACAGATTTTGGCTTAACATCTAAATTAGTTTCACCTACAGTGTCTGAGTTTTTATCTACATCATCGTTTATAGAAGTTCTTGACATATCCAGCAATTCATGGAGTATTGACTTTTTCTTTTCCTTACTTGCTTGTGATTGTTTACTGACTTCTGCCTCATTGCATATGAGATTAGACTCTTTCGGTATTATATTTTCATTTTGCGCATTCGTTTGTACTTTCATATCTTTTTCTTCCATCTGAATTTCATTACTAACAGGACTTAAGCTACCTTTAGTAGACTTGGCTGGAGAACTATCCATCTTTTGTATGCTAATAGACTTATTTGATTCTTCCTCTTTCAAGTCAACATCTAACTCATCTATTTTCATAACGTCGTGAGTTGCTTGATAAACTAACACATCATCTTTAGATACATCATGTATCGTTTCTTGTAGTAGCGTCTTTTCTCCGAACTGTGTTAGATTTACAATCTTATCCATATCAGCTTTCAACATATCGCTCTCAATATCAAACATGTCAGGTATTGGTTTGATCATGGATAGGGTACCAATGTCCTTCTTCGCTTCCACAGCTTTGAAACTAATTGACATATTTTGTTTCACTTCAATAACTGATTTGTTAACTTTACCAGTACTGTTATCAATGTTTTGCAACTCGGGATAGCTTTTATTAAAAGCTACTTCAGTCATTGAGCTATCTTGGTTTTGAAACAACAGTGTATCGACTGCTACATTTTCTTTAAAATCTTCTTGTACTAGTATATTAGTTGACAACGGTTCTGATACGGAAAAATTTTCTTTTTCGTTTTCAAAATCAACCTTTCTTATACCGGATTTTAATAACCGACTTGTTGATAAAATATTCGCTGGTAAAACTTGAGTCATAGAAATGTCTGCATCTTCATCGTACATAATTGTTAGTCTTTTTTTAGGTGAAACTTTCAACTTATTTATTGTAGTATCTGCAAATGTTTCAGTACATACATCTTCTTTTACATTTTTTGACTGTACATCAATAGGTTTCAGTGGTTCATTAACAAGATCTGATTTCATAGCGTCTTGTATGATATTAGCTGGTAGAGCTTGCGTTATGGAAATATTGGCAGTATCATTATCAAATACAATTGTCTTCCTTTTATTTACGTTTTCTTGCGATTCTGTTAAAACCAAGTTCTTAGGTATCGCTTGTGTCATCGAAATATTACCATCGTCGTTATCAAAGATAATAGTTTTTCTCTTATTCGGTACAACATCTTTATTTTCATTGAAAATTATATTAGTAGGCAGAACTTGTGTCATGGAAATATTACCAATACTTTTCTCATAAACCATAGTTTTATTATTGAATAAGGACTTTTCTAATTGTATATTATTTGGTAACGCTCGCGTGAAAGAGATATCCATATTATCCTGGTACAAAATTGTTTTATTAGATTTTTGGGGATCAGGAATTATCAAATTTGCAGGGACCACTTGAGTGAAAGATATGTTTCCATCATCATAAACAGTAGTCCTTCTTTTATTAGGCATATCGGGCTTATCATCCATTAGTATATTGGATGGTACTACTTGAGTTACTGATATATTTCCATTATCCGTTTCGTAAAGGATTGTTCTTCGCCTCTCAGAAGCTTTCCGCTCCAAAATGACGTTAGCGGAAACGGCTTGCGTCAGTGATATGTTTCCCACCGTATTTTCACAATCAATTTTCTCACACTCATTCACTGCATCGAATTTATTTGGCACAACTTCAGTTATTGATATATCTTCATCGAATATAATAGATCGTTTCAATTCTTGCGCGCTGGCGCTAACGAAACTGTGTTGTGGCAACATTGGTTCGTCTACAAAGTTAGGAAGATCGTCATTAACGTTAAGCACTATAGTTTTTCTCTGCGTGCTCTTTACGACCGCTTCAGGTAAAGTTTGACAGTAATTTTCTTTGTCTGAGCTCGCTGTAGCTTTGACTGGTATCTCTGCCTTTTCAGACTGAAGTGTGAGCCTTTTCCCATCAAATACTAAAACTTGATCTGGTATTTCATTGATCGCAAAATTGTCTGACTCGCGCGGCGTCACATACGGGTTAACGACAGCTATATTTTCCTTATCCACCGTCCAATCTTTATCTACGACTGATTTTGATTGCTTGCTCAAAGATACATTACTTTTAGACAACTCTTGAACTTTCGGCATGTGGATCGTGTCTGTTATAGACATATCCGACTCATCGTTCCTAGCTGCGACATGCGTCATGTTCAAATCTACTTCAATATACTCAGACATTTCTGCCCTGAACGGTCCCGGGCATACGACATTGTGCGACCTCTCCAAATCTCTTTCAATCTCGTCCAAATCATCACACTTGCCACTCTCAATAGGATTCACTATAGAGAAATTGACATTGATTTGGTTAGACATTTCGCCGATGACCGGTATAGTTAAATCATCGACAAAGAGCTTACTCTGGTGGTCAGTTAGAGCACTCAATTCGAAGTGTTGCTGAGGGACTGTTAGTTTTTTATCAACACTACACTCTAGAGCGGCTAACTGCTGTGTCAAATTAACGTTGTTCATGGATATGTTGAAATCAGCCCGATTATTCCCTTGCATCAACGAACCACCGAAATCAATAGCTTCCACCTCTTCAAACTGTTGGTCGAATATCCGCTTGCCGATATGACTTATTGATGGTCGCGCCTCGTCGTTGTTGGACGATTCCAGTGACTTGTTGTGCGCTTCGTAGAAATTTTTCCATGTCGTCGTTGCTTCGTTTGTTGCAAACTCCCTGTAAACAGATTATTATTAAAGTTCATGTGCAAGACAGTTTTTAAAAGTGAAAACTTGTTTAGTGGCGTTGTGCACTTTTTGTGATTGGTAAAAAATGTTAAACTCGCCACAGGACACGTGACCTGAACGAAAATTCGTAAGACGGAGGAAGAGTAGATCGCCGGCGCGGCGTAGGAGAGGAAGTATCCCCTCTCTTTCTACTGCGCGGTGAAAATGTATGCCTGCGTCTGCTGTTTCGTTTAGGCGGCGCAGGGCGCTTGCGCGAATGTACGTGTGTGTAAATTGTCATGTTTGTGTACGATAGCGCAATAAATGAGTATTGTATTTTACCATATAAATGATAGTACTTTTACAGTCATAATTAAAGCAATTCGTGCAAAATTATGCCCTAACCGTTCCAAAATTATCAAAAGTGCATTAGGTTAATATTCAAGTTTTTACTTCTGCGGCACTCCCGGAATACAATGTTTTTTTGCAATTGACTATTTCTTAATACAGTTTGTTGTTAATAAATGAAATCTTATCATTAAACCAACCACATAAGTATCGGCTACTCCAAACATACGATACGATATGATACGATACGATGTATATTGTCATTAATCTTTGGTCGCGAGCGAAACCGCGAGCTAAAACTATTTACCTATAAAACATTTTTTAAATATTCCAGTGATTTCGGTCCCTGTTATGTTTATGTGTGCGTAATCTTAGAGTAATTCACACACATGTTTTTTTTATAGAATTTGCTTATAACATGTCTTTAGTGTGTTACCCAATGAGATATAGTCTAAGATCCGAACTAGGGCCAACCTTCACCCGTCCGTTTAATGAATGCAACCTATTTTATATCAAATTTAGTATGCT
>DWNM01000356.1:0-11407 GCA_018250375.1 Narcosius parisi helen
GACGAAGGTGAATATACATGCACCGCCCGCAATCAGTACGGTGAAGCTATTTGTTCAGTGTATATTCAGCCCGAAGGCGCTCCTATGCCAGCGCATCAAGCTTCACAGCAACAACAAAGTTACCGCCATGTCAGTGAAAGTGTCGAACACAAATCTTATGGCACTCAGGGATATCAAACAGAACAATCTCGACAAAGTCAAAAAGTTGCATATACTAATGGCAGTGATTATTCGGCCATTGAAGACTTTAAGGTTGATACATTCGAATATAGACTGCTCCGAGAAGTGTCATTCCGAGAGTCTATTACTAAAAGGTATGTTGGAGAGACCGATGTACATATAAGCACCGAAATAGAAAAATCTCTGGGCGCGGTGTCTCCACCGAAGATAGCGCAAAAACCAAGAAACTCTAAGCTGACAGAGGGAGCTGATGCGCAATTCCAAGTGCAACTCTCCGGAAATCCTAGACCGAGAGTGACTTGGTTTAGAAATGGCCAGAGAATTGTTAATTCAAATAAACATCAAATCACTACGACACATAATCAAACGATACTTAGGGTGAAGAGTACACAAAAGTCTGATTCTGGTCATTATACATTATTAGCTGAAAATCCTAATGGCTGTATAGTAACATCAGCATACCTGGCAGTAGAATCTCCCCAAGAAACTTATGCACAAGATCAAAAATCACAGTACACAATAGATTCCCAACAAGTGGAAATAGAAGAAAGAGTTCAAATTAGTGAAAAAGCTCTCGCTCCGCAATTTGTGAAAGTCTGCCAAGACCGTGATGTTACGGAAGGAAAGATGACGCGATTCGATTGCCGCGTTACTGGCAGACCTTATCCAGAAGTCACGTGGTTCATTAACGATAGACAAATCCGAGACGATTATAATCATAAGATATTAGTTAACGAATCTGGAAACCATGCGCTTATGATTACGAACGTCGATCTAAGTGACAGTGGTGTAGTTACTTGCATAGCACGCAACAAGACTGGTGAAACGTCATTTCAATGTCGCTTGAACGTGATTGAAAAAGAGCAAGTTGTTGCTCCAAAATTCGTTGAGCGTTTCAGCACCTTGAGTATTCGGGAAGGCGAATCTGTAGTTTTAAAGGCACGTGCTGTAGGCACACCTACACCTCGAATCACATGGCAGAAGGACGGCGTTCCGATTATACCCAATCCAGAATTACGAATCACTACCGAAGGTGGGGCCTCGACACTGGACATTCAGCGAGCTAAGGCGTCGGATGCGGCATGGTACCAGTGCACCGCCCAGAATGTTGCAGGTTCCACCGCAACACGAGCAAGGCTCTATGTGGAAGTGCCTAAAGAGCCTCCGGTCGAACAAAAACGTCTGCACTTACCACGGCCTAGTAAAATAATTGAGCCAGAGTAAGTAATAATAACTTATATACCACAATTAATACCACGCAATTTTTGCTAATTATTTTAGAATATTTTAAAGGTCTTAATTCTGTATCGAAATCAAATACACTAATGATATAGGGAATACTTATATGAGCCAATCTAATGTATGCAGGGGTAGCAACACTGGCATCAGATCTCTAATTTATTTGGGGTCTACGAGTATTACAGATTTCTAAAGTTTTCACTCACAGTCGCGTTGCTTGCATGCCCTTTGCTAACTCAATTTCATAAAAAGGCGTGAATTTTAAAATAATAATAAATTTATTATTGTGCCCGCTACTATTTTTGTATTTTTATACGGGGAACTTATGCAAAATAAAAATCCAACGTTATTTACTGATCATGGTAGACCCATTTGTGGTTCGAGTTTGGAGTCACCACCGTCACACTCACACCTGTTTCTGTCTAATAATAGCAGTGTCAAGTGCTGCTGTCTTCTGGTTTGAAGGGTGTTGTAAGGGAGACATTCTTATCCGAGGCTTTCCAACTTCATCCTTAGGGGTAGTACCGCAACTGTGGCCAACCTCGGATAAGACTCTGATCTCATCTGGAGTCGATTACAGATGTCCATGAGCGGCAGTGGCCACTTATCGTCAGGGGGACTGCATTCTCGTTTGCTACTTACATATTATAAAAAACGTAATTCCCACAAGAACGTTCACACTGTTAAGTATATTACTAACTTCTAATTAAAATTTTAGGCCAGCGCCTGGACCAGAAATTATATATTTAAGGCACGTAGAAAGAGCACGACCATATGTACCTCCAGGCGAAGAGGATAGAGTATATCCTCCACCGCAGTTTATAATACCACTGAAGAGCGTAAGCCAAATGGAAGGTGGTAAAATACATTTTGAAACCAGAATAGAACCAGTTGGCGATCCATCAATGAAGATAGAATGGTTGAAAAATGGCCAGAGTATTGAAGCCAGTAAGTAAAGAAATTCATTCAAATCACCTAAATGCTGATAGACAGTAATAGATTAGTCTTATCAAGAACGCTTGTAATTTGCATGGAACTTTTAAATTTTCAAAGTTAACATAGACTGTGAGAATATGTTTTAAAATTTTCTTTAAGTTACTCAAATGTGAATAATTAAAATGTATGAAGTCAAACTAAACTACCATACTAGTTGAATATGGTAGCCTCAATCCTTTTCATTGCTAGAATAGATTGGTGTTTATTTGTGGCCTTAGTCTGCCTTTAGGTAAAGGCAAATGAAGCAATGAAAATTCATACTTTTAACATATTACGAACGGTTGTGTAAACTTCTAAAATAAATATAGTAAACGTAATTGTCTAGCGCCTTGGGGTAAAATAAAGACATCGGGGGTCACATTGAATTGTATCTGTACCACCACTAATTGAGTATAATTCGGAGTTTTTCTAAGTTGGTCTCCTCGCTAATTAAATCAACTGAGTGGCTTCACCACGCCTCGACAGTGTTATATTGTTGCTGCCAAAAATTTAGTATAATAATGTGTTATTAAAATTTTACACTTATTACAGGTTCAAGATTCACATCAATATTTCGCTTTGGCTATATATCTCTCGATATGCTCAGTCTTAATATACAAGATAGCGGCGAATACACATGTCGAGCTGTTAGTGCTACCGGTACTGCCGAAACGAAAGCAGTATTACAGGTAACGCCAAGGGCTACTATAGAAAGAACGAGTCAACATCCAGAAAGTTTACAATATATTCAACATCTTGAAGATTACTCTAAATATCAACATCAAGAGTCAATTGAAGAACAAATCTCGCAGAAACCACAATTTATTAGACCCTTACAAGATCTCGGAGAGCTTCAAGAGGGTAGAAATGCTCACTTTGAAGGTCAACTTACTCCAGTAAGCGATCCTACAATGAGAGTTGAATGGTACAAAGACGGCAAACCAATTACAGCCAGCTCGCGAATCACAGCAATCTTCAACTTCGGCTACGTCTCCCTTAACATCATGCACCTACGGGCTGAAGATGCAGGTTCGTACACAGTGAGGGCTGTAAACAAACTTGGCGAAGCTATTAGTACCGCAACAATCAGAGTAGCAGCGAGAAGCACTGTAACTGCTGATCTAGGTATCCCAGAACAAAGAAGATATATTGAGAAGACTGAGCAACTCGAGGCTTATCAACACCAGCAACATCAGAAGTATTATCAAGAAGCACCAGAAAGTACTCAAAAGCCAGAGTTCAAAACACCGATCAAAGATCAGATAAATATTAAAGAAGGTGGCTTCGCTCATTTTGAAGCACGTCTAGAACCTATTGGCGATTCTACTTTGAAAGTGGAATGGCTTAAAGATGGACGCCCCGTCGAAGCTAGTTCAAGGATAACTACATTCTTTAATTTTGGTTATGTAGCATTAACGATCAAATCAGTAACTGTACACGATGCTGGCCATTACACATGTCGAGCTTTCAATGCTCTAGGCCAAGCAACAACAAATGCAAATCTTACAATTGTGACCAAAAAAGATATTATAGCGGAGTCCCAACATCCCGGAGGTCTCGAAAAAATTCAATATTTAGAAGATTCTAGCAAATATTCTAGGAGAACTGAGGAAGAAGTCAAAGTTACCCAAAAGCCTAGATTTTTAGGTCCACTTAAAGGTACTAACAAAATAGTAGAAGGCCAAAGTGCCCACTTCGAAGCCAGAGTAGAACCGCAGAGCGACTTGACAATGTCTGTTGAATGGTACTTTAATGGTAAACAAATCAAATCAGCTAACCGCATTCAAACATATCATGATTTCGGATATGTCGCATTAGACATTTCAAGTGTTCGTGCTGAAGATTCTGGCGTTTATACCGTTGTGGCCCGCAATGCAGCTGGAGAAGCACAATTAAGCGCTTCCATGGTAGTTGAGAGTAAGTATTTAAAATTTTCGATAAATTATAATCTTATTTTATTAAAACAACTTATTTCACATTTTATACTCATATTTAGTTCTCTACAATTATATACATATTTTTTTCTATTGATAATTTTACTACTTTAAATTTAAAAGAAAAATAAAAAAATGTTTGAAATGTATACGCTGCAGCACATATATATAGTAATTTATTTTTTTTTCTTTCAGCACGTTCTAGTATTGATACTTCAAGTATACATCATGGTTTATATGAAAAAACACGACATATGGAAGAATCAAAATTTGTTGAGCCTATGTACCAAATAGAAGAAATTTCAAAATCCAAGCCTGTTTTCGTTCAGCCTTTATCAGATCCCCCACTTGTTTCTGAAGGCAAAAATATTCACTTAGAATGCAGACTGGAACCAATGGGAGATCCCACAATGAGAGTTGAGTGGTTCCACAACGGCAGAGCTGTAACAGTGGGCTCTAGATTTAGAACTTATTACGATTTTGGATTTGTAGCATTAGACATAATTCATGCTACATCGGCTGACTCTGGAGAATATACTGTAAGAGCAATCAATCATCTGGGCTCAGCCCATACTTCAGCTATGGTCCGCGTAATTGAAAGGTCAGATATTGTTACTGACACACAAAACGAACTTGCTGTGGAACAAATTCAAATGTTAGAAGATTCTTCACGTCGCTCTAAGCATGTACAAGAAGATATAACAATCATGCAAGCACCTCAGTTTTCAAGAGCATTACATAATATTGAGACTGTAGAAGGCACGAATGTTCATTTAGAGTGTCGATTACAACCTGTTGGAGATCCAAGTATGAGAGTTGAATGGTTCTGCAACGGCAGGCCAATAAAAACTGGACACAGGTTCAGACCGGCTTACGAATTTGATTATGTTGCGTTAGATCTTCTGAGCGTGTATCCAGAAGATTCCGGAGTCTACACGTGTCAAGCAACAAATCAGTTGGGCGAAGCGGTAACATCATGTGCCCTACGTGTTATTGCTAAAAAAGATTTAATTTTCGAGTCCCAACATCCATCGGGGCTAGAAAAAATTCAATATTTAGAAGATGCCTCTCGTTACAAAAAGACAGAGGTCGTTGATGAATTTGTAAATATCAAACCAAGATTTGTTACTAAGCCGAAGTCTATTGAAAATGTCAAAGAAGGACAACATGTACATTTCGAGTGCAAACTTGAACCAGTAACAGACTCTAATCTGAAAGTTGAATGGTTCAAAAATGGCCAACCTGTTACTATTGGTCATAGGTTCAGACCTATCCATGATTTTGGTTACGTCGCACTTGACATAATCGACTTAATCGCAGAAGATTCGGGAATTTACACGTGCCGAGCAGTAAATTTAGTAGGCACCGATGAAGTAAGTTGCAGATTAACTTGTCGTAGCACAACTGACATTATTAGAGCAACACAAAATGAAGCTGGCTTAGAACAAATACAGTTTCTTGAAGATAAATCTAGGTATCATAGGACTGATGTTGTAGATGAGGTAACAACTCAAGCACCAATATTTACCACATCTTTGAAAAATATTGAAATTAAAGAAGGGCAACGTGCTCACTTTGAATGTAGGCTAATTCCAGTATCTGATCCAAGTATGAAGGTTGAATGGTATCACAATAATAAACCTCTAAAAAGTGGCTCTAGATTTACAGAAACCAATAATTTTGGTTTCGTGGCTCTTGACATTATGTCATGTTTGCCGGAAGATTCTGGTACCTACACATGTAGAGCTATCAATGCTCTGGGAGAAGCTGTGACATCTGGAATTGCAGTCGTACATTCCAAAAAATCAATCTATTTAGAGTCACAACATGAAAGCGCTTTACCCAGATTAAATCAGTTGGATGATGCATCCAGACACCAAAGACACTCCACTCAAGAAGAGGTTATTACACAAGCGCCTGTATTTACTATGCCAATGAAAGATGTTCGCGTTGCTGAGAATCAAGCTGTACATTTTGAAGCTAGACTAATTCCAGTCGGTGATCCTAAATTAAGAGTAGAGTGGCTACGGAATGGAGTGCCCATTGAAGCTTGTAAGTTAATTAAAACATTATAGTTATTAAAATAAAATTTATTTAATATTTTTTTCTGATTATAAACTTATTACTTATTTCATGTGTATTGTGTATTTTTGCAGCAAATCGTTTGACTACAATGCACGACTTTGGATATGTGGCTCTTAATATGAAATATGTCAATCCAGAAGATTCGGGTACATATACATGCCGTGCTATTAACGAATTAGGAGAAGCTGTTACTTCGTCAACAATGTTCGTTCAATGTAAGTAAAATTTTAAATGCAAATTCATAATTAATTTATTTATATATAAATTCGTGAAGCGAAAACTTTAAGTAGACTTACAAATAATACGCGCACGCGACCTTATTGAAAAACAATACTTATCTATACTATATATTTCGCTTTATTTTTTTATTCCATGCATTTGAATAGGTAGAAAACAATTTTGGTTATAAATCTACTGACCTATAAAATGTTATTTCTGAGTGTTTACCTGTTTAGGTATGTGATTAAAGTACGTGTTTTATTTTTTGTAGCGAAAGCTTCTCTTCAACTTGAATCTCAACACGAAACTGCCCTAGAAAAAATACAGCAGTTAGAAGATACGTCACGCTACAGGCGTCGGGAAGATGTCGAAGTTGCTATCAACCAAGCGCCTCGATTTATAACTCAACTTAATGGGCCTACGAAATTGGTAGAGGGACAAAGTGCACACTACGAATGCAGAATCGAACCTTACCCTGACCCAAATATGCGTGTTGAATGGTATTTCAATGGCAAGGTTCTACAAAGTGGACATCGATACCGCACTGCCTATGATTTCGGTTTTGCGGCTCTAGATATTCTTACTGTTTATGGAGAAGATTCTGGTGATTACACCTGCAAAGTTATTAATAATTTGGGACAGGCTACATCTTCCATAAAACTAAACGTCCAATGTAAGTTATGTTATATATGTACATTATGCCTAATAATAGTGATTTTTATTAACTTAATTAATTACTATACTTATTTTACTTAAAGTGTGACTGTAAAATGGTGATTAATTGTCCCTTTTTAATTTTAGCTAAAGAATCAATTATTAGAGACACACAACATGAAAGTGCTTTAGAAAAAATTCAATATCTTGAAGATGATAGCAGGAATAAGCGTGTTTTACGCGATGAAAGCTTTGTTGCCGAGAAACCTCAATTTGGGAAACCAATTAAGAACGTTAGGGTGCCTGAGGGACAACCAGTGCATTTAGAAGCAACACTTACACCAGTAAATGACCCTACAATGCGTGTAGAATGGTATTGTAATGGAAGACCGATTCAACAAGGTCATAGATTTAAGACAACAAATGATTTTGGATATGTCGCTCTCGATATTCTATATGCTTATGCAGAAGATACAGGAACTTACATGTGCAAAGCCACAAATGCAGTCGGGGAGGCTGTGACCACAAGTTCTGTGCAAGTAGATGGTAAGAATTCTTATTAGATATTTGTAAAATAATGGTTATATTTTCAGTTAGTGTTTCAATTTTTGTTTTTATTTGAATGTAACATTATTTTCGTTTCAGCCAAAGCATCCCTATATTTGGATACATTGGACGAACAACGGTTGAAAAAGATTCAGGAACTCGAAAAATACGAAAGACCGAAAGCAGTGGAAGAGGAAGTTCCTGGTCAAAGACCAGTCTTTTTGACTGCGTTAACTAGTCTTGAAAACCTTAAGGAAGGTGATCGTGCTCACTTTGAGTGTAGAGTGGAGCCTATAAATGATCCTGTTCTGAAAATTGAATGGTTCCTTAATGGACAAAAGATAAAAACCGGTCATAGATATAGAACGACGCACGACTTTGGTTATGTCGCATTAGACATTTTGTATACATACGCTGAGGACTCTGGAACATACATGTGTAAGGCCACTAACAACCTCGGTGAAGCAGTTAATACATGCACGTTGAAGGTTGCAGGTACGTAGTATATGAATCACACAGGGTGGGTTGTATTCTGTAATTTTAACTTTAATAAAAATTAATCCTACCAACCTAACCTTAATTTCTCAATTTCTTTACAATTTTATAACAAGTGGGTTTTATATCTGTTTCCTATTTCTATTTCATAAAAACTTTAACTTACTTTAAAAGCAAAATGTTAATAATTGATTAAGTTTGACCGCCACATTCATTAAGTAATACACACATTAAGTATACATATAATTTTAATATTTGTCTGCACAAACTACCACTGAATATTTTACTAATAATTTTAGGGCACAGAAGTATCATTTTGGATACACAGCATCCTAATGGATTAGAAAAAATTAGACAATTAGAAGCACAAGGACATCATACACGCATGGAAGTTGAGGAGCCTAAGATATATCCACCAAGATTTGTTACTGAACTTAGAGGTACAACTCACGTTTATGAAGGACAGACAGCCCACTTTGAATGCCAAGTAGAACCGGTACATGATCCTAATCTACGGATAGAGTTTTACCACAATGGCAAAGCCCTGCAATCTGCGTCACGGTTCCATATCACTTTTGATTTTGGTTACGTGTCGTTGGATATTCAACACTGTGTCCCAGAGGATGCTGGAGAATATTCCGTTAAAGCAATTAATGCTCTTGGCCAGTGTGTTTCTGCGATATCCATGACAGTAACCGCAAAAGGCAGTATTATATCGGAATCTCAACGTCCCGAAGGTCTAGAGAAAATCCGAGAATTAGAGTCAGCGGAACCATTTAAGCGACCGGAAATACCAGAACCTGTCACAAGACAACGCCCCGTATTTACTCAACCACTGCAGAACATCGATAATATTCAAGAAGGTCAAACAGCACACTTTGATTGTCGCCTTATTCCTGTTGGAGATCCCACTTTGAAAGTAGAATGGTTTAGGAATGAAAAACTAATTGAAGACAGTTCTAGAATTACAAAGACGCACGATTTCGGATACGTTTCAATGACAATAACTCATGTGCGGGATGAAGATGAAGGCGTCTACATGTGTAGAGCGTCAAATCTCTTGGGAGAAGCAGTTACAACAGCAGCAATGAGAATTAAGAGTAAGTTCAATGCAAAAAATATTCTAATTGTAATAATGAGGTACAAATCCTTATACCTACCTGTTACGGTTAATTTAGTTATTGCTAATTTGTGTTTTAACATTTTAAATCACATGTATGTATGTTATAAAGTAGTAAAAGTTTGTTTGCAAAGACGTAGGGACGGGATTTAGTAAATCAATCACAACATTTTACGTAACGTACAGGCTAATTTTTAAGAAAATTAATATTTTTTCATGCATTCTCATACTAAACTTTTTTTACTTTAAATATTCTGGCCAGGATTTTTTTAGCCAACCCACACACGATATATTTCTTAACACACTAAATTTGATATAAAACAGGTTTCATCCAATAAAAGGATGGGTGAAGGTCGGCCCTAGTTCCTATCTTAGACCATTAGTTACTATATATTTTTGAATATCATCACAATTTCGTGCACAATTCTGTCACTAATGATGTCACTTGGCAGTTATAGGTTTATTTGCACAACATAACTGTTTTTGTGTAGAAATATACACTTTTATATTTGTTTCGCTTAAATAAACAAAGATACTTTGTGCGTTTGTTAGCGCCCTCTGACAACTGTCGTTGGGTGCATAGTGCGCTTATTTTTCCTATTTCAATAATATAAAAAATAATCTAATCTTCAGTAGTAGCATGCTTCTGTGCATTCTGAGCATCCAATGTATTGCACATTCGTTTGCTATTTTAATTTGTAGTACATAATAGGTGCTTTACATCTGACAATTCAGTATTATAAAACAACAATTTACCTTGTTAATTCTCGTTGTAAATATATTTTTTATATTATTGTCACTTATAAAGGTGATATTTTAAATCAATAATATTTTATCAACAGCAAAGGCAGCAATTCAGATGGATACGCAACATCCTGAGGGTATGAAGAAGATCCAACGTTTAGAAGAACCACAGCCTAAGAGGGCCGATGAGCCGGAACGTGAATTTGAAAAACCAATATTTACTCAGGTTCTTACCGGCCCCTCAGAACTCTGGGAAGGACAACATGCCCACTATGAAGCACGCGTTGTTCCCGTTGGAGACCCAAGCTTGCGGTTTGAATGGTATATTAACGGCGTGGAACTTAAGATGGGTAAGTTTATTCGACATAGTTTTAAAAGGGATAGAACTTTTCGTAGTTTGTCTAGGACACCATACCCACACTTATTTTCTAACGATATGGATTATAAGACAGAGATACTAATACAAGGTGTTCTAATTTAATCCTCATGGGTAACAAGTTATCTGGTTTCGACCCCTAGTTGGTCGGTTATAAATGGTCATAGGCGATATCAAGTAGGTTACTACCTCGTTTGTTGCCTCTATCAAGCAGAAACATACATATAACATCTCATTTCTTACATAAAAGTTACATAATACTTACTAGGTACGAAAATGTTTCGTAAGAGTTTCGATACACTAAATCTAGATGTATTTAATAGTGTGGTATTGGCCGTAGGCTGTAATTTAATAAAAAAAATTAATTGTTAATTATATTTGTAACAAATTATCAATTATATAATTATCCTACAGGTTCCCGATTCCGCACTACACATGACTTTGGATTCGTTACTTTAGATATTAATTCTGTTGTAACTGACGATGCCGGCTTATACATGTGTAAAGCTATAAATAAAGCTGGCAGTACAGTATCATCGACATCATTAAAGGTCAAAACTAAGTCCACTATAGTAGACCAAGCAATGAGGCCAGAATCTTGGGAACAAATTCAATTAAAGGAAGCAGCAATGAACAAAGTACCTGAAATGTTTATTGATTCCGGAGTACAACAAGCACCTATTTTCACCACGCACCTTAAAAGCTACGACAAACTCGTTGAAGGACAACACGTTTATATGGAGGCACAGGTGGAACCTCGAACTGATCCTAATTTAAGAATTGAGTGGTTTAAGAATGGAGTGTCGCTAACTACTGGGTCAAGGTTAAAGAGTACTTTTG
>DWNM01000357.1:0-11402 GCA_018250375.1 Narcosius parisi helen
ATACGTATAATACGTTCACAGTTTTTCTGTAGTGTATTCAGTATCAGCATTGCACCCGTGCGAAGCCGGGGCGGGAAGACTTAATTCGTTTGATAGGCTAATTTGGGTTTCCGAATCGTTATAAATGACCCAGGTCCGTTTTAGTAGGCTGCATTCAATGATGTTATTGCCACTAAATTTTTAAATAGTACCTAAGCAGCGAAACCACATCTAAAAGTGTTCAGTGGACCAATTGTATTATTTTTTATTTTACAGACCAAGTTCAAATAAAAGTTCAAGCTGCCGTGATGGCCGCACCGACTTTTAATATTGAATATTGTTCCCAGCTCCGCAATGTCCGCGGAGACTGAATTTCTCGAGTTTTATTCGCGTAGCGAAAAATAAAAATGCAATTTTCTTCATAGAAAAATCTTTTATTTATGTACTCTTCCGTACTTAAATTGAAAATTAATTACGTAATTATAATAATCATGTAGTAATTTAATCTATTACTACATAATTATCTAACGCCCGTTATTAATAACGAATCTATCCAATGTTTCAGGTACTAATTATATAATTTGGAAATATCTGACTACTAGAAATTGTCTTTCAAATATTTAGTACGCAAAAATTGGATAGATTGATTATTACCAACACGCATAATTAATTAACTAATTATAACTAACAATTCAGCAGTCTCAAAAACAATTACATACAATAAAGAACACTTGAGGTAGTCTCCGAGTGGGCCGAGACTAACAATTAATCAAGGTCTCGAGAATGACTCGAAGAAGGCTGAACAACTAGCGAACACCCATCTCGCACTCCACACTATCGTTTCCATTCAAAAATAAACAAATGCATCATTTTATACAGTCACACGTTTACAGATCGTTTACGCGCGTGCGCGACGGCAACTTGTAGTAGTGTCCGACCCAACCTTCGGCCAAAAACCACCTTTGACAAAACCTGCCGGCAATATGGATCGAAATTTAACTTGGTTTCTAGCAAGCGCCGAAATTGAACGAACCGTTACGAATACGCGATATCGCGCCAGAGACGGTGACGCGCGGGGGGACTATCACTCCTTAGAGGCTTGTTCTGCCAATTGGAATGTTAATATACAGTCAACATAAACCTTTAAATTAAATATTTTTAAAATCATTGTATTATTTAATTTTAGCCAATCTGGAATTGAATTTCTTAGGGCTCCCAACCTTCGGCTTTGGCCGAATGCTGTGGCCATAACCGATTAATCGGCTTGAGTGAGAAATCGACCTTCGGTCGGTTACTACTTGTGAATGACTTGCCTACTGACAGGGCCAGCCATGTCAATGCCGCCACACACCCCATACACTCACGACACCAATAAATTATATACTACACGAGCTAACCACTTTTCGTGCTTCTTTACAGGTTACAAACAATGTGAGTAACATGACATTGTGTGTAATCTGTAGTGATCATTTGTGGACCACAATTGGCTACAATCACACATTTTTACAGTCTAATGGCTTATAACTCATCTTTGAAGTCTTCGTCGTCGCCTCCCGCGCCGGGCGGGGGCATGCCACCCTGGCCTTGGTATAGTTTGGCAATGATGGGCTGTACGACGTCTTCCAAGGTCTTCTTCTGCTTTTTGTAGTCTTCAGAGTCTGCATCTTGGTTATCTTCTAACCACTTAATAGCGGCATCAATGGCTTCCTCCATCTTTGACTTTTCATCATCACTGACCTGTAGACAAGGGAAAAATAAAATTAGAAAATTAAAAGAAACAGTATAGTGCTATAATATTCTCAAAGTGTCATGACAATAATATTGGTAGGGAAATGCAAATACCAACCTTAGCACCAAGCTTCTCCTTATCTTGAAGCTGATTCTTGATCGAGTATGCATAGCTCTCAAGTTCATTTCTGGATTCTACTCTCTCCTTGAGTTTCTTGTCATCATCGGCGAACTTCTCTGCATCCTTAATCATCCTTTCAATGTCTTCTGGGGTGAGCCTGTTCTGGTCATTTGTGATTACGATCTTTTCCCTGTTGCCCGTTCCCTTGTCCTCAGCAGATACTTGCAGGATACCGTTGGCGTCAATTTCGAATGTGACTTCAATTTGGGGGATTCCTCTGGGCGCAGGTGGAATGCCAGTAAGGTCAAACTTTCCGAGCAAGTGGTTGTCCTTGGTCATGGGACGCTCACCCTCGTAAACCTGGATGGTAACAGTGTGTTGGTTGTCACTAGCAGTAGAGAAGATTTGACTCTTCTTAGTGGGGATTACAGTGTTGCGAGGGATTAGCTTGGTCATTACTCCACCAACAGTTTCAATACCCATGGTGAGAGGGTTGACATCGAGAAGCACGATAGCATCGGTATCTTGTTCTCCACTTAGTACTCCAGCCTGCACAGCTGCACCATAAGCAACAGCCTCATCAGGGTTGATGCCTCGGGATGGCTCTTTGCCATTGAAGAATTCCTTGACCAATTGCTGCACCTTGGGGATACGAGTGGAACCACCAACCAGTACAATTTCATCGACATCCTTCTTGTTCATGTCAGCATCTTCCAATACTTTCTGCACAGGCTTAAGGGTAGATCTAAACAGATCCATGTTCAACTCTTCAAACTTAGCCCTGGTAAGAGTTTCCGAGAAGTCTTCACCTTCGAAGAAGGATTCAATTTCAATCTTAACTTGGTGGCTGGAAGACAGGGCTCTCTTAGCCTTTTCGACTTCACGACGCAGTTTCTGCACGGCACGGTTGTCTTTCCTGATGTCCTTACCCTTCTTCTTCTTGTACAGTTTGATGAAGTGTTCCATGACTCTCTGGTCAAAGTCCTCACCACCCAAGTGAGTGTCACCATTGGTTGCTACTACTTCGAAAACACCGTTGTCGATGGTAAGAAGCGACACATCGAAAGTACCACCACCCAAGTCAAATACGAGCACATTCTTTTCGCCTTCCTTTTTGTCGAGACCATAAGCGATGGCAGCAGCAGTAGGCTCGTTAATGATTCTCATAACATTAAGACCGGCAATGACACCAGCATCTTTAGTAGCTTGACGTTGGGCGTCATTGAAGTAGGCAGGCACAGTGACAACAGCATGAGTAACTTTCTTTCCGAGGTAGGCTTCAGCAGTTTCCTTCATCTTGGTAAGTACCATAGCCGAAATTTCTTCAGGGGCAAAGATCTTATCACCCTGAGCAGTCTTGACAGAGACATGAGGTTTGCTGTTCTTTTCAACAACCTTGAATGGGAAGAATTTGACGTCATGTTGGACCGTGGTGTCTGTCCATTCACGTCCAATGAGACGTTTGGCGTCAAACACTGTATTTTCAGGGTTGGTAGTAAGTTGGTTCTTGGCGGCGTCACCGATTAGACGCTCACCCTCAGCCGTGAAGGCCACATATGATGGGGTGATACGATTACCCTGGTCATTAGCAATGATTTCCACTCGTCCATTCTTGTAAACACCCACACTGTAGACAAAAATGAATCAATCATGAATACAAGCAAGTTTTGATATGCGCATTTTTTATGATAATGCCTGTTATCAATAAATCAATCCATCCAACATTTGCCATCCAAAGATTGACACTTAACAATCGCCATCTATGCCCGTTACTAATACTCAATCTATCCAAATTTTACCTACCAAAGATTGAAAAAAGATTGATTGAAATTGGAGGATTTATAGTATCTTTGACAGGCAAAACTTTCGATGGATTGATTGATTAGTAACAGGCCCTATTCGAAATTATCAATTTTCAATCTTTGGTACCCATAATTTGAGTAGACTGATTATTAATAATAGGTATAAAAGTTTAAATAAATTACCCTTAGTAATAATAATAATTTACAGGTTTTGTTTTTAAGAAACAATATTTTAGTAGAATTTTTTTCTAAGTAATATGTATGTCAGCCCACATCATTAAACTATGCAAATTTCTAAACTTTTCATTTATTAAATTGAAAGATATATGTAGGTTAGCGTTTCATATTTTTGTTTTAGCTATTAGATTCCAGGATGACACTATTAACTAAAAATATACTACGTATGAAAATTGAAATTCATTGATGAAAATTTTTACTCACCATGAGTAGGTGGTACCCAAGTCGATACCGATGACGGTACCGATGTCCTTATCTTTCTCCTTCTTGTCCTCGGCCAGCACGGCCGCGACCACGCACATCAGCGCCAGTAAACTCCACCGCATTTTGGACAACTCTTGACGCACGTTAAACTGAAATAATTTACATATAGATATTACATTGCTGTAAGGAATCGGTCAATAAAGGGTAATGGGACGGTCGGGCAAATCGGCGAATTCGGAAAATTATAACCACATTTTATTACCACACAAAAAGAAAATTAAATTTGTGAGTAGATGCTCTAATACAAAGTCCAAAAATTGCCAAATTTGATTTTTAATTTCCTTTGAAACAAATGTCGAGTGTACAGAGTTAGAAAACCAGTGCACAATGTACTCATTATTAATTGCCACTATCCCGAGAACATCTCGGTTATCGAAACTTACACCAAGGACACGTAATCTCAGAATCGTGACACGTCATTGAATACGCCGGCGTCAATTGTGAAAGTCCGATCAAAATGAACCAAAATACGTCGATCTTTGAAACGGAAAGTTTAGGCAGTAACGGGATAGCTAAATGGAATGCTAACGGAACACCGACCGAACAGATGTGGGGCACCGCACCGGCCCATAAAGCATCAGCGTCGAGAAGTTTCGGTGACGTACCCAACCCAAAACCCATTTTACACGTTTAAATTACAATTTGTGTGCCAAAACACCCATAATATTGTAATAGTTGTAACTATATCTCTAAAATACCCATGGTCAGCAGGAAAATTCGAATTGTTATAAATAAAGTTGAAAGGTTATGAACCTTTCCGTCTCGCTAACTTGAATTTATTCAGATATTAATGAATAAATACAATTATAATGCTTACCAAATATTCTGCTTTAATAAAATTATAGACGAATTGGTGTAAAACAATACACAGCCACGTTTAACACTTCAAATTGGACACTTGGATAGTTAGATAAATGAACACTATGATCTTGCGCTTTCTGTTTCTCGGGAAGAACTGAAGTTCGACGCGGGGCCGACACTATTATTTAGCGCTAGTGTTGATCGTGGGCTAATGTGATTGGCTCGCGTATCAGTGACGTTTTCTATACTCGCACACCATTGGGCCAGGTGTACATATTTGGCGCATTCTCATTGGCCCACGTTTATAAGTGGCAGAACTCTGGCCCGAAATTCAACGAAGGTTTGGCGTGAATTTCAAAATATTGCAACAGCAACTGACGCAATATTTGAGTAGAAATTACTCGAATCGTTTTCCTAGAAACTGATATTTAAATTAGATACTAATAGTCTAATAAAAAAATCTCCTAAGGAGTATATTTATCACTTTCTTGCAGGTGGTCAGCTATAAGTAATTTTCCCATAACGTACCTACTTACAATATATTTTATAATAGTAAATACATAGTCCATACTATTGCCATTCATACTATTCAAAGTTTATATTTAATTTAAAATACTGTTATAATATAATCATATTATTGACAATTTTTTATACATTTTTTGCAATTTTCATTACTTGTATGTATAATCAGAATTATATTGTATAAAATAAATGTTTTCGTAGTTCATGAACATGTCGATTATATTGTCTCTTGTAATATTATTTTGTATAATTATGTTCTGATACCGTACTAAATAAAGATTCAACTTGGATGTTTAATAAAAAATTAAATTTGTAATGTGAGATTCATTTTTAACTGCAAAAGATATGTGTTTATTTTATAGTTTCCCGAAAAAGAGAAGTTCTAAATTAAATAAATATCTACTATTATAGCTATTTAGAGAAGGAAGATTAATTAAAAAGAACAATGTTTTATATAAAATTGTTTATTATCATTATCTATTACAAAATTTTCCCAACAACCATAAAAGATTTCCTTATGTAATACAAACCTGTAAAACCATGTAATGCTATTCACCTGATGTTAAATGCTTATTAAAAACAGCCTTGGATATTTTTTTATCGACGCTGATACAAATAAAATTCTAGCCGAGATCAATGCTCATATTAGTGGAAATGTACGTGTCGTTGGTGCTGCTGTAGATGAATTACAAACATCTTTAACATCTTTTACAGTACAAATAATATTATAGGAACAATTTATTATAAGTCATATTAATAATTGTAATTTACAACAGAGTCTGTACTTATAAGTCTCAAAAAATGAGCAATGTAATATACAACATAGTATAACACAATACTGTAAAGTTAAAATACAAAGGAATCATTATAACATTGAATCCAACCTAGAGTCACCATTAATATTACACAAAATAAATTGATTTGTAACAAATTTACAGTTTTTTTATTATGCTTAAAATTAACGGAGCAAAATAGGTGATGATACAATCAGCTCCTGAAACAAATAATAAATTGGTTAATTTAGCATTATTGTTTTAACAGAAAAAAATAAAACGCGTAAATTATGTTTGTTCTTGGTTTATTTTATTGTGTGTGTTGAATTATGTTAAACGTTTTAATTAGCTATTGAGCTATAATTAGCTTTAAATTTAATTTAAGCGGAGTCCAGTCCTTCCTTAAGTACAATGCCAACTACATTATTATATTATGTCTTTTATAAAAATAACACAAGTAATTGGACCGTGTTTGTTCTTTCTATTGTTCGAAATGGAGCCTCAGTTGTCATTGCCTTCGTGGTAGGGAGATACCAATGTTCCATTCCAACAAAAGCGTTTGAAAGAGCCTTCTACCTTCGAGTGGTTGACATGTACCAGTAAATATACCATCTGAATTAAAATACAATACACCGTGTCAGAGACATTATAAATCGGTAAAAACAACTTAATATTGTACTAACCAGCTCTCCTCATACATGTCAGGGTTTCCATGAGAATCGTCTCCACTTCCTTGCTATCACCAGACTTTGAAATCATTGCATACTCGCCAGAAACCTGTTGGAGTAAACCAGTATATGGCAATAAAAATAAAATGTTGAATCCCATGATGACATTAATTAATATTGTAATACAATAAAAGTACCTGATAAATAAACAAGGGATGGTTTGGGAATTGGTCCTTAGTCTGCCTCACTATGTCAAGATAGGGCAGGCCCGGCTTCACCATTAGGAAATCCGCGCCCTCGGCCACATCTCTAGCCTGTGATAATAGTACAATAATAATGGTATGTTATAAAAGGACAATGCCTGCATATAAAATTGGGCTATTAAAAATCGTCATAATATTATTAATTGATTTTGATCGATTTAACTTAGCAAGTGTTTATTTCATGGTGCATACGTAACAAGTAATCATAAGATCTAAGCACTATTTCTGAGATAGATTAAATTTCGCTCAGGTCAAAAAGTCGTCGACAAACCATTACTGTCCCACTGTTGGGAATAGGTCTTTTCTTAAACTGAGATTATGTCCATAGTCTACTGCATAGGTTAAGTGTGAATTGGTGGACCTCACATACTTTCGTTTCTTTTTGTAAAGAACTCAAGCGTGTATGTTGCCTCACTGTTTTCCTTTGTCGTTATGGCAAGTGATAATTAATTTCTAATAAGCACGTGACTTTGAAAAATCAGATCAGTCCCTCGATTGAAAGGCCAAGTTCCAGTCACTAGGCTATCACCGTGTAACTCTAAAAGTGGTAGGAGTGTAAAGTAATTAAAACAAGAGTCGTAAGGGTAATCACAACATTTGCAGTATCGAATGGCTGTCATCTAGTCTTCCTATCGGTAGTACAGACTTTTAGTGTTAGAGTGACCCCCGACAGCATGGTAGCCAGGGAAGCCTGGGGTGTAAAAAACAATATGGCACCTATTTGGTTTGAGATTGACAGAGAGAGAGAGAGAGAGAGATTGCTCTTAATTTATTAAGTAATAATTTATGATAATGTGTTACAAAACAAACTCCAGAAAAGGACTGGAGCTGCCTGTCCTGTATGAATCCGACGTTGGCTGGGTACCATCAGTAAGAAAATATAAGTTACCGACCGCAGCTCTGGCTGCGAGCCCCGCGCTGCCGGGCGGCAGTTGGTAGCACTTGCGGTCGCCAGCCATCGGCGAGCTCTTCATGGTGTCGCGGAACGGCCCGTACATAGACGACGCGAACTTGCACGAATACGACAGCACTGACACCTGCAATGTTAAACGTACGTTTGGTTAGAAAGATAGGTAAGATTCTTCGCATTTTTATTAAACATTATTATTTGTTTCTGCCGTGAAGTAAATTAATATCGTTAAAAAAGCATGCATTCATCGTTATAGAACATTTTCCTAAATGCTGTTTTACTAATTCGGATTTGGCCGGTAAAATGTTCTTCTCTTCCGACTGCGAGAACCCTGTATAAGATTTTTTAAAGTTTTTGAACTTTTGTGCATACATTTATAAAGAAGTCGAAAAAATTAAATGCCTTTTACTGTTCTCCATTTATGCATTATTCTCTTGAAATTGATATCGCCTTTTTCTCAGATGAAACCTCATAAGAGCGATTAGACAGATAGATAGACAATATTATTAAAATGGCGATTTCATGTTTTTGAGTATAACTGTTTATTTGTTTGTATATAATTATATACAGGTTGGTTTTCAATTGCTTCATAATGGGAGTAATAAATGCAATGTACTAGCCTGATTTAAGTTACAATTGTGAATTTCACCTGATTCTGGAGGCCATTTGATATTAGTGCATCTTTGATTCCTTTTATTCTATTGTCCATCATATCTGAAGGAGCAACTATGTGTGCACCTGAAAATATATAAACATGTTTTTAATAAGATGAAATAAAACAACTAATAATAATAATCTAATTTTCACTGAGTTGATAACATTTAATGCCAGTATTTTTTGCTACTACAAATTGAAGGGTATGTTAACAGATCTACACATTCCAGCTTAAACCTCAGAGGTACACAACAAACAATCCTTCATGGTTTCTTAATTATCTGACAAAAATACACCTCCCAAAGTGGTTGGGGTTATAAATGTTAAGAAAGACTTCTGTAGAATGCAATTTAAATAAAATATTTTCATGTGACTTGGCATGTGACACATACCTACACAAAATTTTATTTTATTTACTCATAATAGAACAAAATCCACAGTTCTCAACATTATGAAAATAAATGTCTCATACAAAACTTCTTACAGCCATGTCATTTTCTGTATTGTCACAGGAAACATCATTGTTTAATTTATTAAATACATACTAACATAATACTAAAATGAATAGTAGGTAGGCTACTTGACTGTTTGTTACAAATGAATATACGAAAATTAGGAAATATCATTTTAATACATAATCACCGGCTTTAGCATATGCGAGGGCAACTTCAGCAATCCTCTTCACTGATGGTTCATGGTCTATAGCTCCCTTATCTGTTAATACACCACAGTGCCCATGGGAAGTGTAGGGACACAAGCAGACATCACATGCCAGAAGAAGCTCGGGGAATGCTTCTCGGAGCCTGGGCAATGCTTTAATTACAGGGTTTTCTGATGCATCAGCACTTGTGCCTGCTGGGTCCTGGAAATTGACATAAAAATGTTGGAAATCGTAAATAATGGATATCGTTTGTAAGTAGAGAATTACTATAGAAACAAAAATCCCGACTGCTTCAGGGCAACACAATGTGACGTACATACACACAAATGTTCAAAAACATTACCCTCGTAATCTGTTCAAAATTAAAATCAATGATATTTAGGTTTATATTAGAACAACATTCATTCTGTCACACATAAGATACCCATATACAATATGATGCATGTAATAGGCATTAAGACACTAGGTAGTGTCTTAACATTTCTTTAAAATGTTAAATTCCATTTCTTCTTCACTAAATAGTATAAAATAAAGTAGCTTTCTCTGTCCCTATATCCCTTTGTATGCTTAAATCTTTAAAAGTTCGCAACGGATTTTGATGCGGTTTTTTTTAATAGATAGAGGAAGGTTTATACGTATAATACGTTCACAGCTTTTCTGTAGTGTATTCAGTATTAGCATTGCACCCGTCCGAAGCCGGGGCGGGTCGCTAGTAAACTATATATTTGATCATGTGATTATCTTTAGCAAAGTTGTTGTGCATGAGCCCACTAAGGTTTTTGAATGGATACGACCAATTTTCAACAGATGGCGCCACTGTCAGACAGGTGGCAATTTATTTTAGCTGGTGGCATAGCAACACGCTCAGGGTACAGCTACTTTCAAATGAATTAAACTGCTATGATGGATATAAATCAAATCTAATCATGTTCAGGATGTTGTTGGAGCTCTTCCGGAA
Source organism: Narcosius parisi helen (assembly GCA_018250375.1). Taxonomy (NCBI): domain Eukaryota; kingdom Metazoa; phylum Arthropoda; class Insecta; order Lepidoptera; family Hesperiidae; genus Narcosius; species Narcosius parisi. The sequence goes on from DWNM01000357.1 coordinate 10,342, forward strand.
TTTAAGTATTCATAATAAGTGGCATCAAAAACTCTATCAATCTATCCAATTTTTGCTTACCAAATTTTACAATTCCTGGTAGAAAGGAATAGTCAATATTTCTAGTGGGCAGAAATTGTTTAAATTCGAGTAGGCAGAAATTGCTAAAATTCTAACAGGCAGAAATTGTCAAATTTATAGTGGGCAGATTATTTTTAAGCTATTTTCAAACTTCTAGTAAACAGAAATTGACAGATTTCTAGTAAACAGAAATTGTCAGATTTCTAGTAAACAGAAATTACTAAATTTCTAATAGGCAGAAATTGTCAAATTTCGGTCTTACAAGCGGCGTTACAAATACGTTTGCGATATCCGTACCGCTTTCAAATTTCTAAAGATCCACAGCCTTGGCCTTGCTGTACTTTGTTTGTCGCGTTAAGAGGTTTTTTGTATCAACACAATAGAGGCATGGGGTCAGTGGGCGACACAACTGGAGCGGTGGGTCCCGTTAACGAGATCGATGCCGTTACACGACTGTGACATCTCTTTCACATAACTAGTTTCCGATCTTCATCTCAATATCGTATGTAATGTGACGCGGTCGAGTTACGTCGGTATTAATTTTCTATCTATACAATTTTTGCCTAACAAAGATCGGCATTTGCCAATTTCTGCATATTAGACATTGTCAAATTTCGATATTTGTTAGGCAAAAATTGTATGGATAGAAAATTGATACCGACAACTAGATTCTATCGATATTAACTTTAATACAAAAAGTATCTTATTATATAAAATATATTAATCTTATTATATAAAACAAAGTCGTGTTAGTTACACCATTTATAATTCAATAAGGGCTGGACCAATATTTATGATGTGTGTGTTTTTGGATTTGTCTTTATCAGGAATAGGATAATATGTACTAAAATTTTTGAAAATGGAAAAAAAAGTCCGGGTTAAAAACTATCCTATGTCGTTTCCCGGGTCTCATATTATCTTTGTACAAAATTTCGTCCAAATCGATTCAGTGGCTTAGTCGTGAATAAGGGACAGACAGACAGAGTTACTTTCGCATTTAT